>JAQIWX010000236.1:0-21465 GCA_034696785.1 Lepidocyrtus cyaneus | reverse complement strand
CATACCCCATCAATGATCTGCTCAACTCCCTTCTTTAAACTGGTAAACAAGTGCTTGAAATAACTTGCTCAAAAATAAAAGAGGACGAGGACACATAGGAATCCACGATTGATGTTTGCAGGGCAGGGTAGCCGCAAAAATAGATGTGAAGAAAAGTTAAGGAAAATTCCAGGAGAAGCAAAAAAGCAAAAAACATGATTCGCATTTACTTGAAAGAGAATTGCCTATTATTGTCTCTTTTGGTGGAACTTGCATATTGCCTCTTTAATGGAAAAAATTGACTGCGCAGGCAGTTTCTCACATTTGAACACCCAATTCTCACAATTAAAATGGCGAAGTTCATAGGGCCTATAAAAAACAGCAGTTGTCCTATTTGAAACATCTAAATTCAAGGCAACGTAGTTTATTGTTCCAAAGTTTAAATGGTTTAAATAAACCAGTAGTCTTCCAAACTTTATAGTCTAGTAGTAGCCTTTTTAAGCTGGTGTGGATTCTATTACGATTAGCAGAACGTCAATTGACAAAATCCAAAGAATGTAAAATAGAAAGCTACTATGTTTCCTGCAAATATCTAATTTACCTCTATTGATATTAGAAACCATACGTACATTCTTGACACATTCACAGTTAATTCTTCTGGTCTTGTATCTGCACGATTGTGTAATTTGTGATGATGATTTTTGTATTCTAATATGCATTTATTATTTAATTCACCATGTAATAGTAACAGTAATAACTTACAACTAAAAATAAAACTTCTAAAACGGATCAGCATGTGGGATTTCTAATTAAAATTTGCAAATTTAACTAAAACTTATGAACTGGTGAAGTGAAAATGCTGTGAAATTTTGAAAGCCAATATTTTAAATATATAGCTTATTTGATAAAACAATGTAGAAAAGAAAAGTGAAGTAAATGTTTTTTCATATCCAGTACTCGTGCTGGTAATAATCTATACATATTTCATTCTGTATTTGATAGAGAAACATCAGCACATTATTACCTTTACCGTTAATAATTCTCGGAACGATGATGAATTATGAACCATAATAATTAACAGATCAAATCAAATAATGCATTGTTTGTATGATCAATTTTATTGTGAAATGTAGACAAGAATACAATATACACAAGAGTATATTAATCGCATTTCAACTCAATCCTTGCCAAATGTTTGTAAATTATTATAATATAGCACAAGATAGCTGCACTATAGACTATAGGTAGTCCAGGTATCGAAAGCTACAGCTTAAAAAATTCGGACGAGGTTCGGGAAAAATTACAGGGGCGAAAATAAAAACATGCTTATGTTGAAATCAATTTCCTTTGTATTTTTCCCAGGGCTTTTCCGACAATTATTTCGATACTCGGAGTACCTTAACAACAGTGCAGATATCTTGATATAGCAGCAATAAATCTAACTGAACGAGATTTTTGTAGGCTTCCGGCATGTTCCCAAAATGTCCCTATAAAAGTATCACAATATAACCAAGTAATTTCAAAATTGCATCTGTCAAAATAAACAGCATTACGTTGCTTTACAAAATTTATATACCATTTGTTTCGGATTTAATAAACACAACTTGCCTTCTAGATCCAGGGGCACATGCTAATGTTGGTACATTTCCAATAATTCGATCCGGTTTGAACGTGTTGAAATCCAGACACTTTGGTGCGAGTGTTTTAGGATCTATGTCAAAAACTCCATTTTCACATTTTGATTTCAATTCTATGCAGTTTCTCTATGGAACAACAAAACTCACTTCTTATCTACACATATACACAAACCAAGAAACTACATAAATATACTCACGATTGTACAGAATATTTGCTTACGTCATTAGGACAAGATGGAGCATTACAAAAAAAACCGTCCTTTGAGCATTTACTTCTTACACATGTCGCAGGGAGGGTGCCCAGGGCTGTGATTTTGGATACAAATGCTTCACCTCTCCTGCAGGGACCTTGTCTATACGCAGGGTAACAGTTACCATCCCTTTGGTTGAACAAATATTGTTCTTTGCAATCGCATTCCACCTCGCCGTTCCTAAATCGTTTACAACAACCGAATGTACGACCAAATCATTGTCGGAATGCTGGACGTTTTTTAGTTATGTTCTTACTTGAAAATATAAGTGGTCATTCCCTTGTGACAATCTCCTTCTGTCCGGACTCGAACACACTTTCCAGCGAAGTAGGCGTGGTTCGGCTGGCTGTCACACATATTTTCAACACACACCCCTTTTCCAGTTTCGTCATCTTCAACTAGCCATTGTCCTGTAGGACAGGGGAGCTGCTGAAGCACATTGTAGCAAGCTCCTTCAAACTCGGTTTGGGTACCGTTGCAGTGCACGTTTCCGATTGGCTCTGGTAAATTGAAAGTGCTACCAGTATTCTCATCTCCTTCAAAAGAGATTGTATTGGGGTCTTCTGGAAACAACATACTGTTCGAAGGTGACGCAGTAGATTTCATCAGGTTGGGAGATCCCTGGAGATTTAATTAAATCATGGTACGTATAACATGATCTTACATGTGTGTACATATAACAACTTCCGTTTACCACTTTGTCCTGTAGATATATGCATATTACATTATTGACAAGGGTAATCGGGCCGAAATCAGAACCTAATACGTTATTACCAATTAGTAATTAAGAATCAGTCCTCTATTGAATACTATAAGGGGTTCGTTCATCTTCTGTACTTTATTTAAACTAGTTTTTCGTATTGAAACGGTAAAGATTTTATTACGGTTAGAAGGGGGCGCTTAACCGTATCGTTATTTCACAGGTAAAAAGTGAAAATGTTGCTCAGTCACTGGGAATAACAGCGCAAATAGCTTACGCTATCACGCGAATTTAAAAACAAATGCTGGAAACCTTAGTTTCTTTGCTGCTATAAAATAAGGATAAAAATAAAGTTACAATGGAAATTAAGTGATAAATACGCATAATTCTTTTCAAGGGACATAACACAATCTATGAAGTAATGCAAGCCAAAAGTTGATTATCTCATAATCAAAAGACTTACCCACAAAGTTTTCCTAATATTTCCTACTGCACTTCCAACACCAGTTCTAACTTTTTTAAATACTCCGCCTAACCCCAATGACCTCCCTATCACCCTTGATGTTGTGGTTGTTTCACCTAAACGCATCTCCTCACTTTGGGTTGTTGTTTCTTGGTGTTGGCCATAGTTTAGTAAAGGGGGTCCAGGGGGTGAAAAAAGTGGAATTTGAGTAGAAGTGAAGGGGGCCACGCTAATTCTTTCGTTTTCAGGTCTAAGAAAAAAGGGAAATTTCCCTTCAGAAGTAAATTGAAATCGACCTACAGAATTTTGTTCCCCTTCAAAAGAGTCATGAAAATTTGGTCCGTTCTGTGGCAGGTTTCGGAATTTTTGTCTTTGAAAATCGATAATCTCTCTTGCTTCTTCACTGGCAATATCAGGATCGCCACCGGATAAATCCAGCCGCTTCTCCTCCTCGTAGATAGCTTGCAGGATGGGGTCTGCTACATTATGAACTGTATATCTCTGCGGTTCCTGTCTATTATTAAAAAAGCCGTCACTGGTAATAACTTCGTCGACAGGAGAAAAGACGTCTACCCTACTTTTTTGATTTCCCTGAACGGTTTCTCCTATTGAAGACTGATTTAAACCAGGCACGATGAGCGGTGGGATAAATGCTACCGTGAAAAAATCACTAAGCAACATTGTTCTACGATAATACGATCCGCAAATCGAAGCCTTTAATAAATAAAAATTTTCTATTTTAATTTACGACAGCACAAGAGAAAAAAATTGTAGATACGTGGACAAGGATCTGCTTTTTTCAAGCCACTAACTCTTGTAGATGCCACTATAGATGATGTATGCTGATTTGCCCACAAATGCATTTCTTATTCTACCTCTATGGACTAGCCTGTATACGGATGGATTATGCAATACACACAAAAATATTAATAAGTTAGTGCATAAATAAACTACATATTTATTGTATCATTCATGTATGCATAGAACATGGCATGTGTATAAATACATACAAACATTTTACATAGTACATACGAAAATTAAAATGTTGTTCAGTCATTCCAGTCCTTCTCAAGATTTTGCGGACTGTTGCCTTAAGCTGTCAAGAAATAATTAAAAGATGATACCAATACGAGTTGACGTCAGTTGAATGTTGTGGTTTGAAGAAACAGAAATAAAAAAGCTGAACTCAATAAATAGCGTGAACTAGATTATTGGAAACTGAAATTGCAAAATGAATGAGAATTTATCAAGCTTGGCTATAATTACACGGTAGGTCTGTACGGGCACTATGCAGACATAATATGACACACATATCATCGTTTTTGCATTTTGGGTGAAGGCATATAATACTCCATGGTAATTTAAGATAACTGTTTTGTGGCAAGAAATGATAGTAATTTTTTAGCATAAAGATGTCGGATTTTACGACAAATAAAAATCGAAATAATTAATTAACAATCGATGTAATTAAAACAAAAAAACGATGCAAGTTTATGGGAGGATTTTTTATGATCTTCCTTACAAAAAATTCATATGCATTTTTTCATAATGATGAAACTGCCTCTCGTTTTTCTCTTGCCGGGAGTCGGAGTTGGGGTGAAAGAAGGACAAGCCATAGCAGAGTCGGGGAAACTGCTGCTTATGTCATTGTGGACATTGTATAGGTTATTGTTAAATTAATATTTATAATATTATTATAATAAAACTTAATTTCAATTCTAGTATTTGGACCACTCGACAATTACTTTCCTTATTTAGTTTCATATTACTCCTAAGTAAAGTAAAAATAGTTGAGATAGTGACAGTCAAAGTCAAACATGCCTTGTTTATACTGTCAACCATAATTTTTGTATCATTTAAGTTAATTAATTAATTTCTTTTTTAATTGTCATGATTTCCGGTCTATTTTAGTTAAAAAATCACTATCACCGAATGGAATTGAAGTCACATTTTTGTTACTAAGGTCAATACTGCATTCATATACTGACACAGACACAGATTTAATCAGTTAAAAAGTTAAGCTACAAAGTGAGAAGCGAAGTAATGTTGATGTCAAGGATTGATACATTTGATATTTGAGAATGCAATGTGAAACAAAAAATCCTGTGGCTAAAAAAATAGTCGAAAATGGCGTTCTATTTTCAAGACGCTGTCAATGCGTTTCTTATAGTAACGAAGCATATAAGCATGGAAGATGCCATCAGCACCCTGATTTTATGTTCTTTAAAATATTTTTATTTAAAAATACATGACAGAATGTTTTTGTGCATTTTTAGTTATTTTTTTTGATGAGCACAATCCGAATTTTATTTAGTTTAAAAAGATAAGTACTTTAAAACCCATGAGCATATATCAGATTCCAATTTCATAGTTTAAAATAGTTTAAATCTTTACACAAAGCCCGAATTTATATCTGCTGTATTAGAATATTTTAATCCATAACAATAATCCAGAATTTTACTTTATTTAAAAATATTTTAATTTTAAAAAAGAAGGCGGAATTTTACTGGATTTAATTTTTTTTAATTTTTAAACATAAACAGAATTTTATTTGATTTAAAATATTTTTGCTTTAAAAAATACGCCGGAAATTTCCCGTGTCAAATCATTGAATACTTCAACATGAAGAAATGATTTAAAAAATTTAATCGGAAATAAAATCCAGAATATAGTTTGCGTTTTTTAGATACTTTAATCTATAAAATAAAAAGTACTCCAGAACATTAATGGTATTCCATTCAATTTCATGAAATACTTCAACTTTAATACCTAAAACTAGTTGGGTATTTAAAGGTATTAATTTGAAATATTTTAATCCAAGAACACAAACCAGAAGTGTATTAGAATATTTAAATCCATACAAAAATCGCATAAAAATCCAAATTTTTATCAGATTAATAAATTAATATTTTTTGTGGTTTATGGTTACAGGTTTTACATTTTAAAATATTTAATTCGTTGCCATATCCAAGATTTTAGTTGATTTTTTTTTGGAATTAAGAACAAAGTTTACGAAATACTTTTGATGTTTCTAACCTGTCCTAGTTGATAGTTGTGACGAAAATAATGGTGTATAAGGTATGGAAAGGAACAGACCATGATGAATTGCATTTTATATGCAATAATCGTTTTTCCTGTTTCTGAGTCTGAATTTGGAGCCCTTTATGTATATTTAATGGCCATTGCAATGTACTGTATTATTAACAGTTAGGGACACTTTTAGACACAAGTTTTTTCCAACTGGCCTGGCATTTAGTTGAAAGTGGTATTTATCACATCCTTGGCCCTATCCTACAATGTACTGTAGTAAGAGTCACTTAAACAATGGACAGATAAACCTTCGAAAATTGTTTTTTCGTATATTTAAAATCGTTTACTTGAAAATCTAACCTGCAACTATTGTGAAGCATTTAATTCTGCAAATTTTACAGTTTATAATTTTTAAAAATTATTAAAAATTCAATTAATATTAACTTTTCTCTGATCCAACCGTAAGTTTATAATGGCTTTACTCAACGTTGATCACTTTAATTGAATTACTAATGTATTTCCATGAACTGATTCTTTGTGAAACGTAAAAAAAACAAAAATTACTGCAGCAATCTTTTGGATCAGTGCAAGTACAGATATTTTACCAATTTTGAGTATCAGTGTTCGTGTAAAAAAATGTCGATGTCGATGCACGAGTTAACGGATCAAATGGCAAGTGTATTTCTTAAAAATATGGTAGTTCCGGGGTACTCTGTGTATGTGTAGGTTTTGTTCGTTTTTTTCTAATACAATTTTCCCCTATATTCTCAAGAGAGCAAGTCGTCAATCAAAGCTCGTATCTGGACTTAAACAGCCGAATCTTCTTATACCTTGTTGTCTTTACTAAAAAGCCAAGGATAAAACGGAGAAACAGGAATAAAAAATTTGAAGTTTTTATCTACTAACCCTTTTCTCTATTGGGAAAAGCGTATTTTACATATTATGTTCCATAGTTCCATCTCCATAAATCATGGTATTCAATCCGAACTAAGTTTTCGTTACTGGAGTACTGCTTGTCACAATATACTAGCTGCCATGTGTCTACGAAAGTCCAAGAAAGCACTGTGTACAAGGAGTAAATGGCTACGCCATTATGGAATGGATTTCTGGAATTTCGCATCAAGCTTTATTTATCTACATACCAAAAATGTTTCGGCATTTTCAGACGGAGGGTTAAAATACGATGTTTGGTTTCTTCGGAAATTGAAAAGTTTATTTACCAGAATGGTATATATTTTTGCTCTGAACATACATCTTACTTACTTGGTTCACTTACTTGGTTCACTCACTTCCATGGTTGAGAAAAGTCAAGAAAGCAAGCAGGGAGCAAGCAGCAAGCAGAGCTGAGGTCGGGTGATAAGGCGAGGAGGACAACAACAATAAGCGAAGCTTTAAGCGCTGCCTTACGGCAGATCGTAGAACATGGTCTGAGCGTTCATTTCCTATTACCTAAACATACAAACAGCTGCCGGTAGAAGGCATGACAGTTTTTGTCTTATTTATTTTGGGCTTTGGACTGTTAATCATTCAAACATCTGGTTTATATAGTCAACAATAATAATTACGGTTTTTAATTGGTCTCTTCCTATTTTAAATTGTTGTGCATGATATCTACTTTGTGGGAAGCTTACTTAGAACTTCGTTCCCATAATTTTTAATATCCGGCCGACGGTTCTAATATAAGTCTTCCTATTTTAAAGTTTTCTTGAAAGTTTTAAATTGGTTTACCTAAGTTGTTTAAGAAAGGAAGGAGGACAGACATTAATTTTAAATTACTAGCATTCTGGTCCACCCTATAAGCTTGCTGCTTTTATTTTTTAGTTTAATTGATATTTTTTACAATTTCATTTTAAAATAGTATTAGCTATCGCCCTAAATGGTCAACATTCATGATTAAGCTAAGCTAGGCTAAACCAAAAATAATGGTTTCGTAAATGGAAGTATAAATAGAAAAGGAAAGGCAATTCTGTGTAAAAGTTATCCAAAAACTGTGATTGACATAACGTGTTATGATCGAACCGGGTTTCTAACAACTACTAAAATTTACATTAGATACAGGTAGTTTTACATTGGATTAGATGTTCACGGATAGATTTTTTTTTGTTTTGAAACAATACGGAAACAATTTACTCATAATAGATCAATGCTAACAATGATAAGTTTGTATTGTTGACAGCTTTCTTTCATTCAAAAGTAATATTTAGTAGCTAAGGATATTCGGTTCAATCAAAACATCCTCGCAGAAAATTTTCCGGATCTTCCATCCTTCTAATTTATACATCCGTTGTTTCGTATTTTAAAAGTTCGGACTGTTCTCTGCCCTTTGTCGGGCTCATCTCATTTCTAGGATAATATTAAATTTATAGCTGCACTACGAGACCGAATCGACTCAGAACACGTGAATGCATGGTATAAGAATATGTAAAGATGTAAAATGATAAATAACACAAAGTGTAATCGTAATGTTATGACTGACTTGAAAGCGAATTAACAATTTGGGGATGTTTTGGACAGTATAAAAAATAACTGCCGTATAAACGACAAGCTTGCAATGTATCAATAAGGCTATACAAGACAATACAAGGTTAGGTTAGCAATACACATTAAAGTATATGGTTACTGTAAATTTTGATGCCCGGGTTACGTGCATTTATTCCAAAATCGTTATCGAAACGATGGTTATGGCCCAAACATCACAAATCAAATCAATATATATATGTACACGTGTTAAATGCACTTGTACCTTCTATCTCTGTAATTTTTCTATGAGAAAATATTAAATATTTTACTTGGTGACTTGGTTACCATCTCAAATCTAGTAATTCGTACTTAAATTCTGTCGGTTACCCACTATCAATCCCAAACTCTTCCATTCCCCAAAAATGAGCCACTTGTTCCTCCGGATAAAATTCAGCTACTCGCAGTTACTGTATCTATTCATAAGCCATTATTTTATCTAACATACACCTAAGCATGCATGGTTGAATTGAAACAAATTGCCAAATTTATTAACATGACTAATTGTAAGATTATAACTTGTACATGTTGTCGTCGCTTGCGCTTTTAAGAACGAAAATAAAAATTATTGTTTCCCCTTTTTCATTTTAGCGTTTCTGTGAACGTGATAATATTTTTCATCACGAGCTAACAATTTAATGATCAGATACACCGAAGCTGCATTTTTTACTTACCGCGTTCCACCAAGAAAACAGTAATTTCCGAAAAACATATTCCTAGCCATCACACTGCATTATTTTTCTTCAAGCAAGAATGATAGAAAACTTCCGTATTATTATAGGTAGTAAAATATACATACATTGGTCACAGATACTTATCTGAGCTGAGGGTTGGATGTGGCAAGTGGCAATAAGATGAAGTAGTAAAAACTTTGACTGTAGAAAATAATATTAATGCTTGTAGCTGGTCCTCGCTAACGGGTACAATCATGCACTGCCAAGCCAAGCCAACGTGGAAGGAAACGATAATGACGACTTCCTCACAACGTATCGAACTCCTTTTTCAGCTCATAGTTGCTACCGTAGAAGAGTAGAGACAAAGTGTTTCGCACTTTCCATTCACTTCACACTCTCAAAGCCGACTCCCAAGAACAAAGTTGTTAGTTAAACCAAAAAGTGATGAGCGCATACCTAGCTAGGTAGCACACAATTTTTGCCACACCTTTGATTTTTCCTTGCCTCTAGCTCTACTAAAAACACCACTATGTGGGATTATTGGTTGGGATTGCCTGGTGGTGGATCAAATTTTGCTTGCGAGCTATTTCACTGTTTACCTGGTTTTCCATACATAGAAATCAAAGCGACTGAAGTGAAGATTTGGGAAGAATTGGGGTCAAGAAATCAGCAATTACTTACAAACCAGAAATGCCGGATATATACATTATTTCTATTTAACTATTTAACTAACTGACCAGAACAGCCTACGCAGTAAGGGGTTACAATAAAACTTACTCTTATTCATTTCCACAGCTACACCTATCTCTTTCACTTTTATCTCAACCTGTTGTCATGTATAATTCAGGAGACAACCCACGGAAGACAATCTGACGAAAAAACGGCTGACCGCATGTGATGCCTTGCATTTAAAAGAGCGTGAAAAGACGACTCCAAAAATGTTTTTGTTATGTGCCTACGATAAGTGTGAAGGGCCTGAGAGGACCTTGAATTTTTGAAGGGTCAAAATGGAATTTCCTCTTTTATTTGAAAACTAATAATACCTGGGTATATATTCTATTGCATATTAATGCTGCCGACCTCTCCGCATAATTTATTGAAAAAATTATTGAAAATTACGCAGTACGTTTCTGGATATTTAACCCTTTTTGTTTTTAAACTTCTAAATTTAAAGCCTTAGTATTTCGAAACTCGTGCTATTTAGGCAGAATGTTAAAACGGCAAGTGAAAGTTTAACTCTTCCTTTTTCAGATGCCGGAAACCCCAACTTTCTGCTTTCTACGCTCTTTCAAATGCAAGGCATCACATGGGGTCAGCCGTTTTTTCGTCAGATTGTCATCCGTGCAACCCGTACCAAAAACTAGTAATTTTATGGATTTTAAACTCCTTTCTTTACAATAGGAAGCATGTCCCTAACTCCATGGTTGACGCTATGTTATGGAGAGTGATAGTAAGAATAAGTGAAACGCAGCGGTTTTTTTCATGTTGCATTTTTTTCTTTCGATGTGCCTGAGTAAGCTGTTGGTGGAAGTAGAATTTTCTATTCGTTGGCTATAAATAAGGTTGTGGCAATATTTTTTGTCAAGGATGGATGAAACCCATTTACAATTTTGTACATCGGGGACTGCTTCTTGCAGGTTACGCATGTATTTTATTGGTTTTGCTGTAAGCGGGATTAGCTAGGTTAGTTTTTGAATTGGAATGGATGAAATAAAAAGTTAGATTTTGGTATATTTGTTTATGTCTGAATGTAGTATATCTACACATAAATTTTAAGAATGTACGACGAAGTATCCGGTGACCAAATATCTTACGACAGACTATCCTAGATAAAGTATCCTACCACGGACTATCCAACGACTAAGTACTATTCTCCCCCGACAAAGTAAGTATCCTAAAATATAATCTTGAGTTGAGTTATTAGGAGGCAAGAAAAGTTGTAGCGTGACCCATTTTTTTTCTTATGATCCTTACAACGGACCAGGGGACGGCCAACTCAATTTAACCCCCAAATATTGGATTTAATATTAAATACAGTAATTATGCAAATTAAATAACTGAGTTTGATAATATTTTGGTCCGAATTTGGGTAGGTTAACTCAATTGTCGACCCAACACCATCGACCATGTAAATAGGAGGCTAGGATATACAACTAAAGCATCGCCGTGGACTTGGATTCTGTTGTAGTGAATTGCTCTATGCACGTACATACTAAGGCTGTTCAGTTAGGTGTAGGCGTAGGGGACGTAATCACAAAACAGCTATGTAAACAACGAGTTTTGGCCATGAAAAAAGATGCATAAATTTAAGTTTTCCGCCATCGAAGAGAGAAGCCTTGTATTTGTTCGGATTTCATTCCTTCTTAACCAATAGTGAAGCTTGTTTTCTTTCTATGACTCGATCCTCGTGAGCTAGATCTATAGTGCTGCGTTATTGGTCACTTACTATCTTTTTTTGCATAGTAGATGTACCCAACCCAATACATACTAATATAAGCTTCATACTCCATCCTAAAAAATACCTCTTGATTTGAAGTATTTAAAGCGCATTGCTTATTGTACTTAACCGCATTGATTATCTAATTATCACTTTGAATTGAAATATAATCATAAAATACCTAAAAAAAATTAAAATGACAGGCGCCAAAATTGCAGGTAAAATAATATAATGTACGTATGCTCTATGCATGTTTTTGCATTTCTTTTCTACATTTAAAGTACATAGCGACCGAAAAATAAGTAAAACCGGGTTTTTAAATTGAATTTTTTTCGATGCAATGTCAATTTTGGTTGTTAGAAAACAGAGAAACATCCCCTTTTCCAAAATACGGTAAGGGCATATGACCTCCTGCCCAATCTGCGGATCTATTAATCACAAATCACAAATGTTTTGAACGGGCAAACAGAATAGTTATGTCAAAAATTTGGTATGCAGTCAAAGGTGCGCAAAGGAAATCAAGATTTACATATTTATTTTTTAGCATTGTTGCTAAATTCACATAATTTTCATTTTACCATCTTCCACTTTTTCTAATTTCCATATCATTCTAATGATGCTTCCCCTTATCATCTCATTCAAGTATTCATTCATCTCTCATTCATTCATACGATTTATTCCATTACACATTACAAATTGCTAAACTAGGCTGAAATTTTAAACGTTCAAATCATGGGGATGTCCATTTGATTGCAGAGGTACACGATGGCAGTTACGAGAACCTTTGTCCGTTGTACTACGGTGTAGGGAAATACCAAGGAAAAAATAAAGACATACACGATCACATGTATCAAGTTTATTATCAAACCCAAAGTCATAGATTTAACTTCAATGATGTGATCCAAGGTTTTGTAAGATATATGATGTAAAGATAAGATAAGTGAATAAGATCCAAATAAATGTTTTCTAGTTTTTGACCTAACCAGAAAATATTTTAAACTTTAGCAACTTTGACCATTAAAAATTATTTAGCACGTTTGGTGTGATCTAGGGTCGTCAAAAAATTCATGATATTTTTATTTAGCAACATTGATCAAACGCTTGTATGTATGTATGTAGTTAAGCGCTTGGTCTAACCCAGGCGCAAAATCAAGCTTATGATTATTGCGCTCTCACTCTTTCACACCTCACACTTCCTGTAGAGAAGGGTCACTCTACAGGGATATTATATTAGCCGTAACACCACCCTAGTGCCTCATGTGACTAACACAATATACCTTGGCCGTACTGGCTAGCGCTAGCGCTACAGAGCCATCTAGGGATTTGAGAGCCAGTCTTACTTGAATTGGATTTGTGGGAACCCAATAGATAGCACTCGACCACACACCCACTGGGCTGAAGTATTTTGCTGTTACCACTAGCACTCAGCTACAAAGCCAAGTGTTTGTGTAGGGTGCTGCGTGCTACGAGAACTGTCAAGCAGAACCATCCTGACTAGGGCTGCCGCGTTTATTATGGTTTGTTTATTAACCGTTTTTTAACCGGTTATCATGTACGTTTTTTTCTCGTTTAGTTTACGTTTATTAACCGGTTAGAAAAATGTCAAATTTTGTTTAACCGGTTAGGCTCACGGTTAACCGCGGTTAAACATGATTAAACACGTTTAGTAGTTTTGCTCCTTGATAGAATGGGAGGGTTTAAACATCCTCCATGATGCCTCCAGCACCCCTCATGCTTCCTCCATTCCTCTCCCCCCCATCCATGATCCCTCCACCCCCTCCACCCCCTCCATGATCCCTCCATCCCCCTCCTTGATCCCCCCATCCCCCTCCTTGATCCTTCGATCCGTCCCCCTCCTTGAACCCTCCATCCCCCTCCATGATCCCCCAACCCCTCCTTGCATTGCAGATGAGATGGTTTACTCCTCCTCCGGTTGAGCTTGTTGGGTTGGGTTGCTTGGCCAGCTCAATTGTTTTCATAGCATAGCAAATGCCATGCTTTACTCCACTTACTTGAGCCTGCTTGAGTTGCTTTTACCCTTGTTCAGCCTCGTCGTCGTGATACAATTTGTTTTTTTTAATAATAAATTGCGTGGAATATTGATTGTTCATATTTTAATTTAATTTTAATTTATTTAATTGAATATAATGTACTAGAAGCGGCTCCATCAAATTTACAAAATTTTATTTCATAGTGAAGCTTCGCTAAAATATCTGTCTGGTTATCTACGGAAAGTCTCGTTTCTTGCGTATAAAAATGAGTAGAAAATCTTAGTGTAAACCCAGATCGCAACTTCCTTGTGGAAAACTGGATTGGAAATTCTGTCTAGCGTAAATGATTTTGATATAGTAGAATTGACTTGAGAAAATCCCGGACCGACGTACAAACATCGCACATGCCCATCCTTTGCAGTGTTCCAGTATTTACAACTAATAGTACATAGAACACACAGTTTTCACTTGACTTCTTCGCTGCTGTCGTACCCAAGAGAAAAAGAAGTAATGTTTTCACGTGACTTCTGTTGTTACGTGTTTATCCTTCCACTCTTGGCCTCCTAATATTCACTTCCACAACAAAGCATATATGACATAATAATATATTACATCTAAAATTCAGCGGTAGTCCATCTCTTACAGCAAGCATCTTTCTACCCTTACAACATACACAAACATCTATATCAGATACTAAATACAGCTAGAGTACTAAAGTTGGAGTTGTAACTAGAAGCTGAAACCAGCTCATTCTTTTTTCCGGGTGATTTATTCCGCAGTGGACTAGCTGTAATCGGCCCTTGATCAGACAAAGGGAAAGTAAATTCATACATTTCAATGTAGATTTTATCACGTTACCCCTTAAAGTATTTTTCCATATCGAAACAAGTCGCTTCAAATTCCATTACATAAAAATTCAATAGGCCGTAAAAACACTATCCACATAACCTGCTGTGTAGATGAGGGTTACAATTAATAAAAGTCAATATGTATTAGTTTAATCGAAGTCGGCTCCTGATAAACTTTCGAATGACATCCCATATTTCAATGTAATATCACTGGAAAAAAATTGAAGTTGAGATTTGACTCACTTGACCTATTGGCCTACATGGCGCATCTTCGTTCTTGCCCAAGATATGGTCAATGAAGTCTATGATTAGATGATATGAAGTCGTGCTTAAAAGTCTATGATTAGACCTCTCCGCCTTTCCCTCCATCGATCAGAAAGAGTTATTGGTCTCTCATGCAAAAAACCATTATCAATTCGTTGAATAGTTGGCTGCCGCTCTCAAGTTACAGTTACAGCGGACGATAACATTCTTAATAATTTGCAAAGCTACGCTGTAAGTTGATAATTAGCGTTTTGCTAGTGAAATTAAATAATTTTTTGATACCGTGATATGATAGTTGGAGTTGATCTGTGGAGTCGAGATTTAACATCTAGATGATTTATACGACATGGTTTATACGAATTTATTCTTACAATCAATTTGCATACAATTTATGATAGGTTTATAATAATCAACTTGAGATAAAATCAATAATAAAAGTTTTTCTACCACGTAAAATGTAAGATGATTTTAGCATATGCTGCCCCCGAAATGTGCACCAAAATGATTGGAATTCCCAAGACATAAGCCAACCATGTATTAAATGATATCAACGTTGAGCAACCGGCCGCTTTGACCAGCACAAGCGCTTCCCTTTGAAACGACGGAAGTTTTCCATATTCATAATAATAGTTACCATCCTTATCATCGTCTCTAATATCATATTGAAGCTGGGTGTTTTCGTGGCGATAGTGATAATTATGATGGGAGATGTGTTGCTCCAAACGACTCCTATCCTCCTCCATAATCTCAACATTTGAAGAGGGAGGATTTTTATCTTCATAAGCCATGTCAGCGTCGGAAAGTGTGACCTGTGTTTTTTTATGTTCATCTACCTTTTTTTTGGAATGCCAATCCTGATGTCCAAAAATCCGTTCGTCGCCATCCTGCCAGAACAAAGGGGAAATTGTCGCCACACATCTTACCCTAGCTGTGCCTTTCACCCCAAAGTGTCGGTTTTCTAACATGATCTGCAGCCGTAGCGATGAGATCATAAGGTGGGAGTTGTAAAGAAAAAATGAATGCTTGGCAGAAGTAGTTGTAAATCCTCTGTGGCGATAGAAGGACGGTTCTATGGTAGGTGTCGTTAAAGGTGACTCCGATGGAGCTGGGTTGAGTGAGATGGACCAGGGGACTTTTACCTTCATTACGTATTCAAGAGGTGAATCAACTCAGGCAATCTTTCTTTCATATATATTTGGTTTGGTTTCATTTTTGCTAGCCATAATGCGAGTTGCAATGGGAAACGTGACCATACACAAAAGTAAAATAAAGCATAATAATCCAAAACAACCCACGTCGCCCATTTTCTCTTGTGAAACCTATCTCCATTTCCCTTTGATCTACTTATATTCACACAGTTGTCTCCATATTCTATACAGGATGGCTAGGAAGGTAAGGACCCACTGAAAAGCACATTTCCATTTAAGTTGTAATGGAATATAATCCGAAAAAATGCGTCACAAGTGAATTCTCTCGAGACACGAAAAAATATTGCAAGTACGGTAAAAAGGGAATTTACAAATCCACGGTGCGGTGGTTAAAAAGCCTTCTCAACTGAATACACGAAAAACAGTTTAAAAAAGTCTGTCCACCGCCCATTGACATACTCATATTTTTTGTATCAGGCTGATTAATACGTTTGGTAAAGAAATTGTCATTAGACAAATGTTACCGACTGTGTGCCTAATGAAACTATAATGCATGGCATTTACAACATTACTGCATCCAACCGTCGACTCCGCATTATTTATTGGCAAAGTAACTGCGAGTAAAAAGAGTTATTGGTTACTTACCGGATTGTCATTTATAAACCACATGAGATTTGCAGGAGGGAATGATTTATCAGAAGTGCAGTTCAGATCTAACACATCTCCTACCTCATATTCCGCATGGAAATTGACGCCAGTTATTTGAGGAGGCTCCTTTGGCAAATCTATAAATTACACAGTCACACATGATTAGCAGTTGTTGGATGATTATGTAGTTCTTTTAACTGGATGAAGCATTAACGTACAAATAACGGTCATTCTCCCCTCCCCCATGATGGATGCAAATGAGGGTGCTTCAGCGCTTACTTCACATCGGTAGACACCCGTCGATTTTACTGTTAAACTACGAATTAAAACGTGTTTATCATTTGACTTGGAGCTCTGAAAAGAGAAAACGTATTTGGAACAAAAATATATTTGGAAATCCTTTCTTTGTACAAAATATGTTTACAAATTATTATTCCGAACCTCCACACGAACTCCTTCAACAAGATGTGTGTAAATGGGTGGATTGAACCTGGGCACATATCGAAAGAACTCCTCGTTATCCTTGTACCACTTGACAGCATATAAATGATCTCTTCCCAAATCATATTCGCACTTCAACATGGCATCACTTCCTACTAGTTTATACTGTGGTACTAGCACCCTGCTCATCATCAAACATTCTGCGGCTGGAAATAAACAAGAGAGAATTTGGTTCAGAAGTTTGGTCAAATGAAAGTCAATCGCTTTTCAATTTGGGGAATAGTCTGATAGAAATGAATTTAGTAGATAATAAACCGTTACAATGCTTAACGACGGAGATAAAATATGTGTGCCCTAAACAAAAATAGTGTACTAGAATAACACTGACATCACCAGAAAAGAAGTTTTTAAATGATAACCCATTTGCTTTGAATTTGAAATCCACAATAAAACTTTTGAGTTCACCTTTGACAGTTTCAGTTAATCTCTTATGATATAATTAACACACATGAATTAGGCAAGTGATGAGCTTTCGAATGACACCCCATTTTACTGTGTTGATATAAAAACTTTGACCTTGATTTTTGACCCACTTTCGAGTGACCTGTATCGTTAATATTAGTGTCACTAAACTCGTGACTTAAACTGAACTGAACACTGTCGTGATTAGCTTTCGAATGACGTCTCATTTGATATAAGTTAATTATATGGTATTATATGAAAACAGTTTGACCTTGAGCTTTGACCCACTTCCGGTTGACTTATATGACCCATCTTCGAACTCCCCTAAGTAATAGCCAATTACCGAAAACAGAACCTTAAAATTCGCAGACGTTCTTGAGTTATCGTGCTTACAGACAGACATACAAACAATGCCTAGCAAATTAGAACTATGAGTTTATCTCCGTAACAGCAGCAAAGCAGAAAAGGAAACGACACCATCGCCATAGACATCATACCATACCATTATTATCTAAGCACTTCCAGAAACAATTGATTTTGATGGACTTGCTATGGTCTTTTGGGTAGATTTGATTCACATCAATTCATCAATTCATGGTCTGATGAAGTCAATCGATACACGGTTATACAAATCCAGAGAAGGAAGCGGGGGGAAAGGTAAGTAGGAAACAAGCTGAAATATATAGGTACCGTATTTCCTCTAATACAAGAGGGGGCTTAAATTTCAGTTTTAATTGATAAGGGAAATTATTTAATTATAAATGAGGGAAGATTTTAATAGATGGGGGCCTGTTTCCGGGTGGTGTACATTCTGGCTAAAGAAAAAGTGGCTAAAATCCAAAATTAACATTTTCCGGGACTATGTGGCTAATTATCAATCTTTACTTTTCTTTGCGAAGATTTCATTGCATTCATTCATTCTTTTGCTGTTCGTTTGTGTTTGTTTTGTTTGAAAATAATTGATCATGTTAAACCAGCAGTTACCTGAAAAACAGTTTCAAAATAGCATAACTATTTATAAATTTAAAATCAGTCACAGTTTCAAAAAATATATCGTATTCTCCATATCACTTAACTAGTATATACATGAGAAAAAAGGAAAAACATCTCTCTTATGACGAGTGCTATGCTCTCCATTCTTCCACCCCAACCTACCAGCATTAAAAACATGCGTTATGCACACCACGCTTCACATACTTGCGATATTTCACTTCCTTTATCGTGGTCTGATTCCAATATATATATCCATTCTGAGCTAACTGTTTCGTTACCTCTCCTTTGCTTGATGTAGAACGGACAAACTTTTTCGTGTAATCAGCCATCGTTAACTGCTGGAGTGAAGAGGGAGTTTTTATCGCATTTTTTGCTTATGAGGATAGACGTATCATAAAGGGATATTTTAATGGAACATATTTGTTTTAGAAGCAATACGGTGCATAACAATCCAATGTGTTTGTTTGAATACAAAGGCTTTTCGTAAAGTTCGTATCAGAGGAATCATGGTATCTTCAGCAAGTGACGGTTGATCAGATAGATCAGCACATCATCATTGGATGTTGGCGGCAGCAGCATGCATGCATGCTTCCGTCGGAGGTATCGTGATCCGAAGTGTGATACGTACTTTACAAAAAGCCTACGTATTCCAGACAAAATCAATTTACCTATGGTAGACATCAGAAATAAAGTTTGTAATAATAATAATGTCAAAGGAAAGTGAATCCCCCCACGGAACATCAACGTCCACTGCAATACAGGAAAGTTTAGCAAGCCAAGTCGCTTAAAACATCAACCTCTGTATCGACGACATACATATAGGTACTTTTAGTATTTTTTAAAAGATTTTGGTCCTGCATATTTATATATCAATAAATAATTACGATTAGTTAATAGCATTGTTGACTGTTTATTCGGATGTCGAGAGGTAAAATGGCGACAACATTCAAAACAGATTCAAACACAGATAAAGAGCTTTTTCCGTCTTGTCTAAACTGAAAAACATCGCACCGTAGTAAATAGAAATCGGAAATAGCTACATTACGTTTTACAGAAAGTATACTAGAATTTGTACATATAAAAAACGTTTCTAGAAAAAGCGAAAGAATGAGAACTAGACAAAGACGTTTCTTTTTTCTTTTTGCAGTGCCAAGACAAGTGAAACTGTTAGGCTGCAACCGGTTAGATACAAAGCAGTCGTATCGTATGCTTCTAGAAGGATCTTAGTCTTTAAGGACAATTTTGTCATTCTGAAGAAGACAAACGAACAGATGCTGGCTTAGGATGCGAGTCACGCCTGAATGTCGCATTCAGTCTGCAGTCGTGAGGAAACTGGTTAAGTTTCCAATAAGGGAATAAAATGCTTCTGATTGAGTGGAAACGACGGTTACTATACTGGAGCCATTTATCCTGGCAAGTGTCTAACTATGAATGAATGATTTTTTTTATAAATTTTACTAAACTACGAATGGATACATTTCAGAAAGCGCGAAGTTGTTTGAAGTACACAAAACAAAAAAAGACACGATAGAAATAGGAACCTAATAATTGTTGGACTTACCTAAGACGATCAGGAACAACGGACTGCAGAGAAGTTTCATCGTCTAATTGATTTATTGTATTGTAAAGAGCTTTTAGCAACTATTCGATTTGTTTTGCTGCTTGTTCAAGGTAAAAACACATTAATAATAAGCAAGATGTAACTCAGTCTACATAACTGCATGTTTGAACACAGGACATTTTCAGGTTTCAGGTTAAATAGAGTCACAGAACTATATAAAAACTTGCAGCATTAAAAAAAACTATATAATTAATTAATTAACATATGTAATGTTAGTTTAATTGAAGTCAGTTCATAAAAAGATTTGAAAATTATGTTGTTATTGGGCACAACATTGTTTGTGTATGCTTAGTAGTACATTGCTCCTGTAAAACCCAACAATTTTTAGATTTTTAAGTCGTTTTGGGCACTGTAAGACTACCGACAGTAAACTGTAGTGAAAGTTTAGGAAAATCTAGCTGATAAAAACAAATCAATGATACACACCGTCACAGTATCTGGTATCTTACGAGCGATGCGACAAGCTTGACTGTTAAAACTGCAATGAGCTCTTGCATCCAACTCCGGTTCCTAAAAAGGAGGTTGTTGGATTTAGGATGTACACTTTGTATCTATTTTCTGGCTAACAACATAAATACACAACTTACTAAGCCCGTTCTCCTATTTTTCTTCCCACCCACGTTGTCAGCTAGCTTCCAACCTAGATTCGAACATCTTTCCAAGATTTACCATTAACCCTAAATACTCTTCTTTCAGCAACAAAAAAATTATGCAAGTAGTTTATTATGTTTCCTTTAAAAAAAATGAAAAGAAAACGAAATGAAACATCTACGATACGTATCTGTTAGGTGGGTGTACATCACCAAGCTATTAATTTTTTTATTTCTACTAAATACACAAAATTGCCCGAAATAAACAAAATTCAAACTCGTTTAAGTCAACTTTCTAAACAAGCATGTGATGCGACCATACATAAATTAATACAGATAAGCAAAACAGCAACCGTTTTGATTTCTGACCAAAACTTGTTTATCACAGAGAGCGCTTTTCCTGACAACCAGTTTCTTTTTGTACTACTTACTTACTATTTTTCAGTAACATTACTACCACCAGTTCAGTGACCACTTTTTAAAACTTTATCGAAAAAAATTATTTACATGTTCATGGAAAACATAATTTTGACATGACATGACATGACAATGACAATGTTGTTCTAGCAACAAATTTTGATAGTTTATTTAAAAGAATTTGATCACCATTAGATGCAAAGAATCGTTTGCATATTGTGTTAATACACCTCATACATAAACCATTTAAAATGTTACTGGAATCAAAAATGGTTTACATATTTTTCTCCTCAGAACTCATAGATAATTTTGTGATTTGTCAATTCTTGTCGTATGAATTACGAAGTTACGCAG
>JAQIWX010000235.1:0-21497 GCA_034696785.1 Lepidocyrtus cyaneus | reverse complement strand
GTACGATGATTACAGGGAGTATCAATTGCGTTTTTATCCATGTTTTTATATCCATCATTTTTTGGTTTATCCATGGACATATGGATAAAAGGTTTTAATCATGGATATATGCCATCTATGGATCATATTATGTCTTGCTCTTGCGGATAGTAAGACAACTCTGGATAATATAATACTTGTAGAAATACTATTTGAAACGTAAAGTATCTTCAAGATGAAAAATTTATAATTTAGTTTTTAGATTAAGCTTTTATTTCAAAAATATTTTAAGATCACGAATAAAAAATGAAATAAAGTTACAAAAAATAAACATAGGTATTTAATTTAAATTGCATAGTTATGAAATGTAATTCATTAATTGCTTGCTAAAATGCAATAACATTTTTAAACTCTCACGCTGTAGGTAATATAATTTGGCAGGTAAAGATAATCCGGTGGAGTTGATACGGATGAAATTGGAATACCGTTGTCGCCCAACCCTGTGGCCTGATGATGAGCATCACCACCACCTCCATTATTATCCGGCCTATCTTCGTCCCAATCCATGGTGAAACGTTCAGCACCCGCAGCTTCGGCGTAGGAGGGAGGAGCTATTTTTAAAACATCCAAAATATTATAGAATTAGATATAATATCGGTCGACATGATTTGTGTAATTATAATAAAACTTTTATTGTTCTCAAACTATTAATTATGTATTATATTCCAAAATATTAATCATGTATTTTCTATTGAATCCGTTGCAATTAGATATAAACTTATAAATTATTAAATATTGGGAATATTAATCTTACGAAGGTCAGGGTAGTCATGGAAAACTGGCTCAAAATTGGCAACATCCTCGTAAGAAGGGGGACTCACTCGGATGGAGCTCGAATGATTCTGGTTCATTTCTGGGCGAATAGGAGGCGACTGGGATTCTGGCAAAGCCCTTGGCATTGGAACCAGTCCAGTTTGTGAAAAGTTTGCAAAAGTTGATCTCAGCGGGATGGTCCCAATCATGACAGGAATGCCGCCAACAACTGAACTGCTCAAACCGGACATCTTCATTTCGAATCGGAGAAAGTACTTGAGATCAATGATACGACAGTTGCCCCCCAGCCCTGTCGGGGGTACTGCCGGAATCCTTAAAGTTTCTTCCCACGACGCATCCTCCCCCGCATCTACCGACGACCCTTGAACGCTGCTCATCTCAGTAATAACAGTTTTGCACTTTCTCTTGGCATAGAAATCGGCAACCTGCATGAGGGAGACTTTCATGGAAGTCACTTTCTTGTTGCTGTTGTTGATAATGTCCGCACGGAAGTCTATGCTTTCCCCGGGAACAAAACCGGTTCGGTTTTTCAAGTGAAAAACGTAATGGAGGGTCCCACTCCGGCAAGCTAAGCTATTGGCACCGACCTGCCTCCTATATTGTTGGGGACTGGATGCTCCAGGCTTCAGATTGAGATCGAAGATTCCATTCACTGTAAAGGGCACCTTTGCCCTATCATTGGGCTTCAAGAGGGAACGCTTTATCTCCCCTTTCAAGATGTATGATACATGGCCCGTTTTGCTTGAAAATGACGAGGGAAGATTGTTGTGAAGCTGGAAGCGGAATGGGTAAGTGGTGATCCCTTCGGGTAATGTTATCGAGTTTTGTCCGTCCCCAAATAGGGAGATAACGTTTTTTATGTAGGTTTCTTCAGCGGAGAAGACCTTTCTTCGATCTTCATCTGAGGATGTACGCTTCCTCCACTTTACGCGTGCTGTGCCTTGAAGTAAAATTGTGATTTCTGAATAAACGAATAAGCAGGTATATATAGTTAATATATCATCATACATACTAATTCTTTAGCTTGATTACAAATTTATGTGTAACTAGTAGTAGGTAATTAGATTTAAATATTAATCACTTACGTTTTATTTTATCTGGGATTGCGTTCCGGACCACCACTCGACCGTTGACAACCTGGCCGGCAAAATAAGATCTGTTGGGGTTGGAGAGCTCGATATGGACTCCCATTTTTACGGATAGGATTATATTATTATTATTATCCACTGAAATTTGTTTAAAAAAATTTGTGATTTATTTGTCGCGCTAAATTTCCCTTTTTGCAAACTTAACTTCCACGATGAAATATATCAAATATATGTGGTTAAGCCTAATTAATTAATTTCACAGATCACAAACTCACTTTTTAACTGAAAATTTAATGGGGCAGTAAAAAAATATATTTTAATATTTAATATTTTGTCCAATAAAATGACAGCTTCAGTTGATGACAACCGAATTACGAGTTGTGCTTACATACAAGCTTAAACTTTGTCTGGTAAATGTCATACAGCAATCAATATATTATGAATATGTTGCTAAAGCAGAAAAAATGTATCTGGTAACTGGTTCACATTGTTTCGTCATCACTGAAGTTCATGAACTACAATGTACGTATGTATGTATATCCTTATTCATTGTGTAGTTGGTAGGGATGATAATGATGAGCAAACCCATTTCTGCGAAAAATGCGTCATCGAGCGATTAAAGCAACTTGTCAGCTTTTGTTGAACATTTTTGTTTAGCTTTTTGCATCTAAATTGATCACCTGCAATAACAGTTTCAGACTGACAGAATAGCATAAGTACTGAGCCAGTACAAGTTGTAGAATGCAAGCCATATAACAGAAATATATTTCTTTACCAACTCAACCTAGTTTGTGGCGAGTGTTGGTTTGTGTGGGTGCATTGTTGCAATGTGAAATGTAGTAGTAATAGTAATGAGTAAAAAGGGATAGTGGAGCTATAATCTAATGATGCAAATGAAATGAAAAAATGTTGGAATGGGATTTCCCTTTAAGGAAGCAAATTAAAAAAATTGGAGGTGAAATCCTAGAGCATATTTTGTAAATAAATTTGCAAATCATTTTTATTCAATTCTAATTTATCGGCGAAGCTAGTCTAATAAAGTGGTCTAAAAAACGTATGTAAAATATTAATCAGATGAAAGGATGTGGGGTGTAATTTTCTCTTGAAAGGAAGCTGCTTCCTTCTTGACTAAACTGAATTATGGTGGCGGATGAGCTATATTGCACGTCCTACTGACCTTGAAATCCTGCTGGCTGTAAAAGGAATGGTTCCTATCCAAACAGGAAGTTTTTTGACAACGGATCCAACTCCAACCAGACATTTTCATCTTGAATCGGAAACAATACTGCACATCAATGATATGGCTCAGGCCGCCGTCTCCCAGACCCGTCGGGGGTATACCACCCGGAATCCGCAAATTTCCTAACCAAACTGGAGCCCCGTTCCATGATTCGTTAGTTTCGCAAACCTTGTTCTTACCTTTAATTACTTCTTCGATGCCCTGGTAATAAAACTTGACAATCTGGATGAGGGATGCTTTCATTGAAGCCAACCTTTTGTTGCTGTTGTTTGTAACATCCACCCGGAAATTTATACAATCCCCTGGAACGAATCCGGAGCGGTACAGCAATAAAAAATGGAAATCCAACGTTCCGGACCTCCCAACTAAACTGTTGGGAGTCACCGTCTCCCTACAACTTTGGGGGTTGCGGGCTTGGGGCTTTTTTTTTCATATAAAGGTTTTGATGCACAGCAGCTTAGCTATCTTACATTACGTACTTTTTGTTATTACCGAGTCAAGCTAACTTGTTGCGGTGGATGCGACTCATGTAAATATTAATTAGTGAGTGGGTGCGTATGGCTGCTATATGATGTAATATAATAATGAGCATGAAAAGGATGGATGTTGCATGGAGCTTCTACCCATACTATGAATGAATGAACAAGCAATTTAGAATGACAATATAAACAATGAAATTACGTGGTGAACTATGCCATTTCCAGTTTTTGAACCATTTCAGGATGGGTGACTTTATTCCGTATTATTATCAACGGGTTTCGGTGGCCTGTTGCTGTTTCCCCCTCCGGAAGTTTCTATATTCGAAGCAAAACCAGCTAGCCAGTTTCCATAAAACGATTTGGTTGAAAATAAATTAGGCTGATGATGATTGATGATGATGAATTAAAAGATGTTGGAATACAATTTTGTCTCAGGGAAGCAAATTGAGATATTTTGAGTTGAAACACAAGTGCATAATATACATAAAATGTATATAATTTTATTAAATTTTAATTTATCGAAAAATATAAAATATAATGTAAAATAGAAATATGATCATATCAGAACCGTGTGTAAACGTTAGCGATATCCTCCAGTGAAAGGGGAAGCTCTTCATGGGTACATTCTCCCCCATGGATGTTATCAGAATCGCCAAGGATTATGGAGGCGGGGAGCTATTGCATGTCATATTGACCTTCAAGTCTAACTGACTGTCAAAGCTAAGGTTCCAATCCACACAGGAAGTTTTTTGACAACGGAACTGCTCCAACCAGATATTGTCATCTTGAATCGGAGACAATACTGCACATCAATGATATGGCACAGACCTCCCTCTCCCAGACCCGTCGGGGGAGCACCCGGAATCTGTAAATTTCCTTCCCAAACTGGACCCTCCGGTGATTCTTTTGTGTCGCAAATCTTCTTCTTATTTTTATTTACCTCCTTGCCCTTGTAATAAAACTTAATAATCTGGATGAGGGATACCTTCACTGAAACCAACTTTTTGTTGCTGTTATTTGTAACATCCACTCGGAAACTTATGCAGTCCCCTGGAACAAATCCGGAGCGGTTTAGCAAAGAAAAATGGAAATCCAACGTTCTGAACCTGCCAACTAAACTATTTGGAGTCACTCTCTCCCTGCAACTTTGGGGATGGCGTGCCTCAGGCTTCAAGTTAAGATCGTAGACTCCATTGACGGTAAACGGTAATTTGGCTTTGGCAATTCTCGAGAGGGATTGCTTCACCTCAGCTTTCAAGACGTAAGAAATATTTCCGCCACTGCTATTGAATGATGAAGGAAGACAAGGGGAGAGTTCGAAGCGGAATGGATAGGAGCTGAAGCCTCCGGATGATTCATCTTTCAAACTTTGTCCTATTCCGACAAAAGATATCGTTTGGTTTATCAAGTTTTCCTGTTCATGGCGGTCCTTTGCCCAATGTATTACGGCAGTGCCTTTCAATAGGATTGTGATTTCTGATGAAGACGAAACAAAATCAAATTGCTAATTTTTTTGCAAAAAAAAAAATATATTTCTGACATTGAAATTTCATGCTTAACAGTATTATCATTATCCCATTAATCCCATACAGATATTACTACCTACCATTGTGTCTGACAAGTTTAGTGGTTCGAATCAGGACTCTGCCTTCCACAACCTGCCCAGCAAAATAAGAACGGTTGGGATTCCATAATTCAATGGTTAGCTCCATTTTAGGTAATGATGAAAAATAGAAAATGTCACTGGGCAAGTATAATTAAATGGTAACAACGAATGCAAATTAAATTAGTTTTACTTTTTACTAACGGCAAAATTGGTTTGTGGATCTCAGAATTGTTGATCTTTATTATAGTTTTTTAAGTTTTAGCTTTTGAAAAAAACATAATGATTTTCACCTTTGATATGATAGATTTCCAGCCTCTTGCACTTTGGGATTGTTTGTGCTTTCATCCAAGCAGGAACTTATTCTGGCAATGCCGATGCCATTGTAATGTGTAGCAATGAGCTAGAATCGAAACGTACGTATTGTCTGGCATCCCTCCCCATTACATTGCTTACATTGTTTACCATAATAGCAGTTACGTAGTGAGTAGTATTATTGAGTGACCTTCGAAGTAGCCGTAGCCATAGTTTCTCGGTATAATTGCGAGCCAAGCCAATTCTGCGAAAATGTATATATATGCGTCATGAACTTCAATTCATCATAGCAGCATGCATCTTACATTTTTACACCAAAGCAGCATCAGTAAATATATGGGCAACAGCTTTGCCAAAACTGCAAGAGATTTTGCACACTACCTATGCAGACTACTACAATGCAAGTCTCGTTGATGCGCCACCAACTCGACCTATAGAGCTCGTGCTTGTGAGTCATGGTCAGCAGGAGCAATTGCCACAGACCGAAATTGGTAAAATGACTATGAAAACAATGATGTGGATCAAGTATGGCAAAAGAATAATTCCTATAAAGATGCCGCTGGAGGAGGCTCATGATATGATTACATGATTTGATCCAAAGTTGGATATTATATGTGCCTTGATAATTTTGAGCATGTCCTCCTACAACTACAGCTCGACCGGCCACAACCTGCCATGCGGAATAGGAACCCTCCAGATTAAATATAGCTCCGTGTGAATCCGCATATTTTTTAACGAGGACATGTTTTGGACTGGTTAATTGAAGCTTGTTGATTTTTTTAAAATTCTTTTACGCGTTACTTTTCAGTCAGTTAGCTAGCTACAGTTCCCTTCACACCATCATTATTTCCTTTCAGTTTCATACTGGAGATAAATGAATGCCTTCATGAAAAAAATCAGTTTGCAACAGTAAAAGGTGCAACATGCAATCCTGCTGCATGCTCAAACAAAAAACGGACTGGACTGGTTTAAGAGATTAAAGAAAAGCTGAGCCTTATGAATTGAAGAGAAAACGTAAAAAAAACGACCTGTCCAAACTCCAAACCAACCTAAGCCAAGGACCAAAGTTTCGTGCTACTTACTTTCCTGTGGAAGGGTTCAGTTTGTTTCATTGTAATGAGCTGAGCGAATCGGACCGACCCGGTTTCAATTTTTCATCTATCCATTTACACGTTATGCATTTATCTGTGTTGACAGAACTATTTCTTCCTTCTATATTGTAGCCCGTTCAAGACAAAACCAACGAGGTATTTCATTGCCTCTGCCTGCTTGGCTTTTGCTGGTTACGAGCTTGTTTCCCCCTTTTCACTTCACGTATGCGTTATGCAATGCATGTATATATCTATGAGGTGAGTTACCTAATCTAATCCACACGAAAGAGTCGCTTTTCCATATTACAATGTAAATGTATGTATATTATGGATATGTTGAATAGATGGGTTTGATGTGTTGTATACATGCTCATGTGAAAATGCTCGCGTTTTGTTATGTAATATCAATGCACTTGTTTACTCTTTTTGTTTCTACGATGGTGGAGACTGGAGATAGTCAAGTTATAAAAAAATCCTGTTCGTTTTGAGTGCTAATTGTTTCTGTTTTAAAAATTAAATTGAAACTGACGGGCAGGTTTAAAGTGTTTAAAAGGACAGGAAGTATCATTGTGGGCCTTTGTTAGGCTGAAATGGCAGTATAGCTGGATTTGTTGGATTTACTCGAAGGAATAAACTGTGCGAAAGAAAGCGGTGTACACATTAAAAAAAAAGAATAAGTGCATCTTTTAATGTAAGCTTTCTGTCGGATAGAATTAACAATATTCATATTTTTCAATACCGTGTTTGTTAAAACAATGAGATGAGACATTAATTTGTTTTATTATTTATATAATGTTTAGTTACAAATCTTAAAATGAAGTCACGGGGCAACAGCAATAATGAGTTCAAGTCCCCCGGAAGAGCGGGGACACCGGATAGTCCTGCTGGAAATAGTAAGAAAAAGAGGAAAATGTCAACCGCCGCATCAAACTCCAGTGCATCCACATCTCCAGCAGGGCAGCAAAATCAAATGTGTGAGTTGTTGCCTCCACAGCCCATCGCAGGTAAAAAAATAATTGAAATAATTAAAATGAATTAGTTTCCGACTCACGGTTGAGTCAGTTTTATAAATGACTAATAACATAATATGCTTTGGCTTTGTGTAGGCTATGGAGAAACCATCATCGCTTCAAATCCCTTTGACGATCCAGTCAAGCCAATGTCCCCAATGAACCGGATGCCATCTCCGATGGGGATGGGAGGAGTTCCCGGTTCCAGTATGTCCCCAGCGCCAATGGGAGGATTCCCAATGGGGATGAACCGGATGCCGGGTCCACCACCACCAGATATGATGCAGCATGGCCATCCGGGTTCCAACATGTCGCCAGGACCAATGGGAATGAATCGGATGCCGGGCCCGCCACCGGAAATGATGATGCAAGGACACCCGGGTTCCAACATGTCGCCAGGACCCATGGGCATGAATCGGATGCCAGGTCCGCCACCACCAGAAATGATGCAGCATGGACATCCGGGCTCCAACATGTCTCCCGGTCCGATGGGAGGGTTTCCAATGGGGATGAATCGGATGCCAGGTCCACCACCACCGGAAATGATGCAAGGACATCCCGGTTCCAACATTAGACCACCGAATATGGGAGGGCCACCACCACCTCGACAAGGGATGGAAGGTCCAGGTCCAGGAATGATGGGGATGAGAGGAATGAGCGATCATGGCAGTCCTGGACCAATGCCAGGAAGAATGAATGACGGATCGCCAAATTCCGGTTATCATCCTGGACAAATGATGGAGGGTCCAGGGATGATGGGGATGAGGCAACCTCACCCGGGACAGAACCCTAATAATATGATGCAAGGCGGACAGAATCCAAACATGATGCAAGGCCAGAACCCAGATATGCCACCAGGCTCGCCAAATATGATGCAACAAAGAGGACCACAACAACCCCCAAATATGAGAGGACCCCATCCTCCAAACATGGGATGGCCACCACAAAATTCGCAGCAACACGGGGGAGGTGGGCAACCACCACCTGGAATGTGTATGGGTGCAGGTCCAATGCAGCAACAATGGAATGGACCACCCAAACCCATGCCGCCAGTACAGAGCGGGAAGGTAATTGTATTTTTTTTACCAACACAGTTATGATCTAATTTAAATAAAAGCTAAAAGATAGTAACTCTGATTTATTTTTTTTAAAGATTTATCCTGAAGGCCAACCGATGATCTTCAACCCTCAGAATCCCAATGCACCTCCAATCTACCCATGTGGTAAGTAATCAGATAAGATCAAAACAGCAAAATGCACTCAATCAATTCCTAAATCGTCGTATCCATCAAATTCCGAATATTTCTTTTTTAGGTATTTGCCATAAGGAAGTTAACGACAATGACCAAGCGCTACCTTGTGAATCCGGCTGCAACTTTTGGTTTCACAGGTAACTAACTTCATGCATAGCTAATTCCAGTTGAAAAGTAGTAATTTGCATTGGTATTTACAAAAAAAAACTATCTGAATTTTTTTAGGATGTGCACCGGACTAACAGAAGCTTCTTTCCATTACCTGTCTCAGGAGGTATATGCCGAGTGGGTGTGTGACAACTGCATCACCACAAAAAATGTTCCACTCGTGAAGTTTAAGCCCTGAAGAAGCTTCAAAATTCAAAAAAACACGACATTCGAAACATTTTACTTTTATAAAAAAATAGAATAATTAACGGACATATAATCGGCTAATAACTAAAACTACGGATCGATTTACGTTATTTCTTATCTTGACTCTGCCAATAATGGCAAACTAATGAATGTAAATATGAGCTGATTATCTAAAAAAAAATACATAGTACAGAGCGTATTTATTTAGGGACGTATATTAATTATGACAGTGAGAAGTTAATGGAAAATTGACAGATTTTGATATCTGTTATTTCAGTACTATTTGTAACCAGTTTTAAATGTTGTTATCGTTCGCTAGATTTTTTTTACGTGTTTTTGTATATCTTCTCATCATCCTATATGATCTTATAATTATAATATTGACAAGCCATGCAATTTGATTTGCAGATAGACATTTAATGTAATAAAATGACTTTTTTACTGTTATATTGAACGGATAGTTTTTATTAAAATTCCGCTACCAAAAAAATTTGAATTCATTTACAAATTTTGTTTTTGGCAAACTTATTTAAATGAAAAGGCTAACATGGTCTAGTACAAACTACTAATATTATTTTAACATTATAAAAAAGCTCGATTTTTTAAATGTTTTGACATCAAATTAAATTAAATTTAAATTAATTTTAATTAAACAAGATTACATATTGTACCCATTAACCCATTTGCTATTTTGGTCTAGCGATAGCGATAATTATATTTACGTATCTAACAGCTCTATACTTTACACTCTTCTATTGTAGGTAATATAATTTGGCACGAACTCATCAATGGACGGCGCGGATGGAGATGCCACATTTGGATCATTCCCATTTGTATTTGTGCCTTGATAGTTTTGAGCATGGCCATTTTGATCCGGCTCACTTCCTTCCGCCGGATTCCAGGTGAAGCCTTCAGTGCCCACAGCTTGCTCATACGTTGGAGGGGCTACATAAACAAAACAAAATTAATACTTTCAATTCATGACATGAACAGAATTCTATAATGAAATCAATTAAGTTTAGTTAAATCAACTTACGAAGGTCAGGATAGTCAGCAAAAATGGGGGCGGAAGGTGCGACATCCTCATACGCCGGAGGATTCATGGGTTTCCCATCATCATCATGGTTTGACTTTGACGGTGTTGGTTCCCCAGATGGAGAAGGCATTATTGGCATTGCCGGAATGGCATTTTCAATTTGTCGAAAATTCCCAAAAGTGAATCTCAACGGGATGGTCCCAATCATAACGGGAAGGGAACCAACGAGCGAGCTGCTCAGCCCGGAAATCTTCATCTCCAAATTGAGATAATACTCCAAGTTAATAATATGACAGAAGCCTCCCAGTCGAGATGGGGGCACTGCTGGAATATTCAGATGGGACTCCCATACATCATACTCCCCCTCTTCCACCGCAGGTCCTCGGATGTCGCCAATCAGTTTCGTCACAGTCTTGGATCTTCCTTGAGCATAGAAATTTGTGATTTGGATGAGGGAGGCCTTCACGGAAGTCACTTTCTTATTGCTCCTATTCGTAATTTCAGCCCGGAAATCTATGCTTTCTCCGGGAACAAAACCGGATCGGTTTGGCAAGCTTAGAACGAATCCGAGGTTTCCGGTTCTGCAGGCACAGCAGTTTGAGCCCTTGTCCTTTCTCGTTTCTTGGGGTATACATGAACCAGCTTGCAAGTTGAGGTCGAAGATCCCGTTCACTGTAAATGGTAGCCGTGTCCTGTCATTAAACTTGAAGAGGGAGCGCTTGATCTCCCCTTTAACGTAGTAAGATACTTGACCAACGTGGCTGGAAAATGATGAGGGGATGTTGTTTGGGAGGACGAACCTAAATGGATAGGTCATTATCCCTTGTGGAATGGCGGTCGAATTCTGTCCATCACCAAAAAGGGAACTAAAATAAGACACGTATGTTTCTTCGGCGGAGTAGGTCACGGTTCGTGTCCGGGTTTCAGGTCGGGTTTGCATTTGGCCGTTGACATTGCGGGTGGTGTAGACTGTGTAGGTCTCCTGTTCAGACCAGGAGACGCGACCGACGCCTTCCAGCAGTAGAACGATTTCTGCAAAAAAAAAACATGCTAATTTTTAACATGCATCTTTGTTAAAATTTATAAATTGCCTTTTTGTTTCAATTAAATTCTTACGTTTGACTTTATCGGGCTTTGCATTCTGGACAACTACTCGACCTTCCACGACCTGACCGGCGAAATATGACCTGTTGGGGTTGGCTAGTTCTATGTGGATTCCCATCGTTTCTTATTTTTTCTGGAAATCCTGGATCTTCTTTCAAACCGTTTTTTAAGTGAACTCTGTTCATAAAAACACAACAAAAAATAGCTAACTGAAATATTGAATGCTGACTTTGTATTTGTATATTATAATTGTATTATTTTTCTAAACTTAATAAAATGTGAGATATTTATATTTTACTTACGCAAATGTAAGATGTATTAATTATAATTGATCCAACAAGTTATTTTACACGGAGAACACAGAATATCCAATCGAGAAATAAATGAATTCTGCATCCAGCCGGTCAATGAAGGAAACTGATGACACTTTTTGCTCATGAAAGAGTTTGATTTTAACTGCCTATAGATAATCGGTTCTACGAAAGCAACTAACCATCAATCCTATTGCAGTACATGCCACTAATCACCACTGTTTCAGCTCACACACTTCCACTTTTTCATGGAACAGTTCAAATTACCAAAAAAGATTTGAACAGAATGAGTCACTATTTAAGTACAATGTTGTTAATAAATGGTAACAAGCTCAAGTAAGTAATACAAATTAGCGCAGAGTGTTCACGCGTCCACAGACTATGATGTCAATCATCAGTAGATACGGACTCTCCTGTTACCCCATGTATGTGACTTTTACCAACTCACATCATTTCATTTTTTTTATCTTTCGTGTTGGTATTTACAAGGAAGACTGGATGATAAGGAGACGTGAAACTGACAGCTAAAACGGCAAAATAGAAAAGTGCAGCTGTAATAGTGTGAGAGCTGCTGGAAGTAAAATAAACCTTTTGTAAATGTTGAAGTCGTGTCATTGTGACGCGCATCTTATTCCGTATATCGAATATCATAATCATAGCGGATATCATAATTCGTATACCGTAATTTGTATATCGTATTTCGTAATTCTAATTTCGTATATCGTAATTCTTATTTCGTTTATCGTATTTCGTATATCGCATTTCGGATATCGAAATTCTTTTTTCGTATTTCGTACATCGTATTTCGTATATCGTAATTCTTATTTCGTAAAACGTACATCGTATATCGTATTTCGGGTATCGTAATTTGAATATCGTATTTTGCACATTGTACTCCGTATATCGTATTTCATATTTCGTACATCGTTTTGTTCCACGTTCTCTCTTCCTTACTCTGAATGTTGACTGGCTGACTGACCTATACACTTGAGTATCTTATATGTCATTGTCCCAATGACAAATAAACTTTGTGGTGCTGCTGTTCAATAATCACGAGTTTCATTCCAAGGTCAACTAACTCGCTTTACTCGGTAGTAAAGCTGGAAAACAAATTTCTACGTATGCAAGGGTAATTGTGTGGAGAACAGCAAAACGATCCAGTCATTTTTTTAACATAAATATTTGGCTGGACCTATATACAATGCACATCTTTCGATGCTGGCACATAAAACACTATAAAAATTTGATGACAGAGTAACAAGAACTGCAGAAAATCATATGATGACTCATTGCAGGAGTGCACATATTTATATTATGTAGCTCAACATAGTCCATCTAAATTAAGAAACGTTTACTCACATTTCCATAACGTTCTGCAAGGAGTATTGAGTATTACCCTATTCATATCTCATTCATTACTATTCATCTATTGGTTCTCTTTGGATCGGTGGATTTTCATTTCAATAGCTACACAATGTAAACCTACATCCATATATCCGTTTCATTACAAACCTTCCATTTCTTTGTAAAGTTTCATCAAGCTAAAACGCCCACTTAAATCTCGTTGGAAGCTGAAGTACTTTTGAGCAAGCTTTTTCGGCTATGACAGTAAAATAAATTTTGATATTTTTTTACATCCAATAAAAATTAAATTGTTTGACATTTTGGTACAATATGTTGTGCGAGCGAAATTCGTGACCAATTTTTTATTACTTAAAAATCGATACCATTATCGTTATTGTTATTGAAATTCCTCTTCAGATATGGATAATGCCGTATGCGCAGACAGACGCAAAGAATTATCCACTTTAACCTACACACGTATTGTTTTTAGAAATTGGGGGATTGCGAGACAAGTTTTGATAATTCGACTGTGGGCAGTTATATCACTTTTATGCGTTTCGATTAGGAATACTCAAGACCAACAACAATCAATACTTAAACATTTAAATTTTAAAGCAGTACCGACATTGTAGAAATTATAAACTTGATTTCAAATTCAAATTCCTAAAATAAAATAAATCTTGTTCAAAAACTCCAAAAATATATCTGTTCGCACCAGGGATCGAACCTGGGACCATCTGCGTGTTAGGCAGATGTGATAACCGCTACACCATGCGAACATCCATATGATGAATAGCGAAAAAGGTAGTATAAGGAGTTAGGATAATAGAAAACTTTTCATTGAGCGTTGCTTGACTCATTCCGTTGTTGCTCAAATCAAAGAAGTTCAAAGGAGTTATTTGTGGGCTACAAACAAGCCACAACGCACTATGTATGTAAATTATAGCAGAAAAGGAAAAAGGTCGTCATGTCGTATTCATTCATTCAATGATAGTATTGCATGGCAATAAATGGCAATTAGGTAACTTGAATTGCGAGCCAATTAAAAAGACTTGATATTTTTTTTTCGATTTACCCTTTCAGTCATTCATTTTTTTTATAAACAAGATTAATTTTAGTGCGGAATATTCAAAACTAGTTTCCAAACTTTTTTTTAAAGAAAAGTAAAGTAACCATAAATACAAGTGAAATACATTTAGACCTCTCTCTTAAATTACAGTGTTAGTTAATAGATCATTCAAGAGTTTAAAACGATCCCTCCACTATCATCCGACCGCTTACAAAATAATTTTTAAATTAGAAGGAATTTTTTTATAGAATTGAAAGATATATTTAAAGAGCAAATCCAGAGTAAAATCCGTGAATAAGTGGAGCCCCATGGTATTCACGGTAAGAAGGTCCGACAACGGAAGCCGGGTGTCCGGGAACAGCGGAATATCCAACGGAAAGTGGATGGAAGGCTGGGGCGACAACGGATGGTCCGATGACTCCAGCAGCGGCCACGGCAACGAGGGCCAAGAGAGCGAGGGCGACAGTCTGAAATAAAAAATATTGAAAATAAAATAAAATAGATTGCTTTTGGAATGTACACCTTTTTTGTAAAATCTGGAAATAAAACTTACGTATTTCATGTTGAAATTTTTAGCTTCTTAAAATAAAAGAAATTAAAGGATCTGGAGCAAGGAGTAAGGAAAGGAGTATGATGCAATGCAACAAATTTGATTGGCTTTATATACTGAACGATTTAGATAATAATGTTGCAATTTGTTTTAAGTTGTATCACGATTGTCCAGCAAACTCTTACATAATTTTTTTTACGAACATTGTTTATTTTGTATGTACATATAACAGAAAAGGTGGCATTGGTTTGGTAATCGTAACGAACCATTTTCTTGCAATCAAGCACATGGAAGGGAGTTGAACTCGAACGGTATATCACATCACGACCTACTTTAAATAATGTTATTTTCCGTAAAAAATGCAAAATTTTGACAGTTCCTATGAAAAAAGGCTTAATTTGAGAGAGTTGCCCTCTAAACAATGTAGACGTTCAAATTAAATCAACCTTCATGAAAATATTACATGGATGTGAACTATATGACAATCAAAAAGGGACTTTTAGAAAGAATCTGTAAAAATATAGCTCATGGTTTGCATTGCTATCTATCATATTATTTGTCCTCGAAGTTCATCTTTGACAAATTTACCTTACCGTTTATAACGTCTTGCAAAAAAGTTGCAGATTTGCCCTAAATAAATACCGTAAACAATCAACGAATGAAGTATTTACGTCAACTGTTCCTATTTATAAAAAAAACTTTTTTGCTTGAGAGCTAAACTGTTGTATGTAGATTGACATGACATATACAATGACGACCGTTGTTTTGCGTCACTATAGTTACACTATGTTTGCACATTACATGATTGATATAAGTTTAGCAGTAATAGGCCGGCTATTTTTTGGCAAAAGATTTTGATTGGAATGCGACCTCATCTTGTTAACTTGTACCTTATGGAAACAAGTCGATTACCTGTTGTATAAAAATTGACAGAGTCAACCACACCTTTTTATTTTGTGCCATGGATCACGAAATGCTTAATTGTAAAAACTAAAGTTTAAAGTTTATTATTTAGAGTATATATATTATTTAAAGTTTGAAAAACGATTACTGTAGGATCAATACAAATATCTTGAGATATACATTAATTTTATTAGTTCTGTACGACTACTCCAACTAATACGATATGTATATTCCATTTGTATTTTATAAAAAAAACTGGGAATACCTAGTGAGCACGCATGGACCAAACTTCAAATACTGTGATTAAAAAATCTGAAATAATTTGACCAAAATAAAATGTCGTCTAGCATTGCCCCATCCATAAGGGTGCCATGACTCCCAAATGCTAAATGGTCCCTCATCGTCAATCATTCAATCAGTGTATGTCAAATTAAAATCTCAAACAGTCTCAGAGTCTCAGCTTGCCCCAGTACAACTTTCGGCCCTAAATTTCACTCTGTCTTTGTACATTGTTAAATATCGCAATTAGCAGGCATGCAATTTGAATGTGACTCAAATTAAATATCATTCCAGTATTTTATTTTGCCGATTGTAAGCAGTTTTATTTCAATTTATCATCATCAGTATCAGCGAATTCAGTGATGCAAAATCCCATGCATTAGCAAGCAATAAAACTGAAAGCCTGAAAGTGTACACTGGGTTGGATTTCTTCCAACTTCAACTTGTTTGTGTGAAGAGAGCTGAACTATTGCTTGCTGTCACTTCTTCATCATTATCCGATCAGATGTTTCTTGTTGATGTTGTTGCGAAGCTAAAATTGTGTCGGCACAAATTTTTACCCAGGCCAGGAAGAATACAGTTCTGTTCTGTAGTCAGGCATTGGATTTGAAGTTTAAGGAAGTAAATAACTTAATAAGGTGAAGATCAGTGACTCGTTTCTGCATTTAAAATGAGACGAAAGTTAAGAAGGTCCACCAACAAGTGCCTTTTCTGTTTTAAAAACTGTACCGATGGCCCCGGCACTAGTTCTAATTTACTGGGAATTCCTGGCGCCGTAAAATGTGGACAGTTGGAGGAACAACTGGAGAAGTGGTTTATCTTAAGACAGTTACTGGATGTCCCTGTTCCCTGGTGTGAGCAAACTTTGGGGAGGGGGAGTGTTAGAGTTGGAGGCGATGACAGCGGACAAATTAACTTTAGTAATTTCGGGGGATTCCCGATTCACAATAATGACAATGATGGGAGTGATAGCCGGCTTCATGCTGAAAATGAGGAAGGAGACGGAACATGCATGGAGTCGTGGTTCAAAGTCTGCAAGCCATGCATGACCGGCAGTGTTCGAAAGGGATGGGAAGTGTATCAAAAACTGATGGCTGTACAATCCCAACTGGCTACAATTAAGACTGAAATCAGGAGGAAGATGAAGGATGCCGTGAGGTCAAACTGGGGAAGCTGTTCCATGTCAAAGGTTTTGGGAAGGGGGAAACAGGTGGAAGATGAAATCAGGGCTGTATTATTTCCAGGTAAAAAAAAACTACACAGTAAAATTAAATAAAAGTTTCGAATGCTTTTTATCATTCATTCATCACTTCATTTTTTTTTAAATTAATTTCATTCTAATTTGTGTTTCGCAGATCTCATTTTGGAGTTGGAGGCCGCAGAATCAGTCAAGGAGGAAACAATGGATGTAGACTTTGATGACAGTAATTTTGCCGACTCGCCTTATCAACCCCACACGGACAACGATGACGACGACATCATGTCACCAAAACTTAGCAAAGCCATCGACATTGAAGACCCTTCATCAAATTTTGCTTGTGATCCGAGACTCCTCCCAAAAGTAAAGCGAAGACGAGGTCGACCCAAGAAAAACGAACAACGACGACCCACATCCAATCCCAACTACTACTACTCCAAATTCTATGGCCAGTTGAAGAAAATCAAATTCAAGTGGAAAAAGTGCTCCCAGTGCCCAGCCAAGTACAAGCGTGAAGACGATCTCCAGCGCCACTTGGAACTCCACGAAAGGCGAAAACAAAGTGGGAATGACGAATTCGACTGTAAGCAATGCCCCTTCATCGCCGACAACTTGGTCGACCTGGGCTTCCACACGAGGAATCACCACCAAAGAGATCACAATCTGACCCACTCCTGCCCAAAGTGCGACTTTACCACGAAAACATGGAAGATTTTGAAGCTCCATGTTGGCCAGTTCCACACGGAGATCACGGAGGAGGAAATGGACGCAAAATTAAAATTCAAGTGTCCGGGTTGTCCTCAGGAATTCGGGAAGAGGAAGGCGCTCAACTTCCATTTAAAACGGGAGCATCCCGAACTGGTGGGGATCACTGAGGAGCTCGTGGAATGCGACAAGTGCCAGTTGAGATTCGCCAGCAAGCAGGAGCTCCACTCCCATGTCTACAATACCCACAACAGACCTTCCAAATACGTTTGCGACCTTTGTGGAATGGGATTCCCGTACAAGAGTAGGCTGGAGACTCACACCGAAGTCCATCATCCCGTGGGACCGGCACGGAAGCACATTTGCCATCTTTGTGGATGCGACTACACCGCCAGATACACGCTGTTGAAGCATTACAGAAATATCCATCCGGAGCACACTCCCTCGACCTCCAGTGAAGCACAAGCGTCGGAGGATGCTGCTGGTGGTGTCCAAGAAGATTTCAAGTGCAAATACTGTGACCTCACGTCCCCCTTCAAGGTCGTCATCATAAGGCACATGGAAGCCCACAAGAAGGAGATGGGCCATGAGTGTGACCAATGCGGGAAGTGTTATACGAGCGAGCAGGGGCTCAAACGGCATATTCGAATTAATCATCCCACGGAGAAGGACGCCAAGGTCCCTTGTCCGTACTGTTCCAAAACATATCCCTCCGTGGAGTACATGAAGGATCATCTAAGCAAATATTGCAAACTGAAGAAGTTTCCTGGAATACCAACAGCAGCAGCTACCGCCACCGCAACTGGCGATGATACTACTGGACAGCAGGAAATTAAAATGGCTTATAATCTTACTACATCCGCCGCAAGCACTAAAAGTGAACCGGAAGTTGCATTTGCTGACATTGAGATACAAATTGACTATGATGTTAAACCGTCAGTGTACCGTCAATGTTAAACCGTTTGTAGATTTATGCAGCAATGCATATTTTGTGAATTATTAACCTTTACTAGATTACTAGATTTATTTACCTGGAGTCATGTCTCATATATATAGTTTATACATGATATATTTATATTATTTAGGTAATTGTTAATTTGTTTTTCTACATAAAATAATCATGCCAATTGAAATACATCGATTTTTAAATTGTGTATGAAAACGCATAATCAAAATTAACCTAACCAAATGTTTAATGAATAAACAGCAATTCATCCCCAAATTGAAACTTTCATATTAGCTTCATTATTGTTTTTATTCTAACGAGAGCTATTTTAATTCATCTGATATGACGTTTTATAGTTCACGTTAATTTTACAATTAGACTGATACTTTAAAGAACAGTGTAATTTGATTGGAGGATAATATGGGCATAAATCATATATAAAACTTTCCTTTCGAAAATCTTTTTTTTTTTTCAAAAGCGCAAAACTCAGTATTTATCTACCTCTAACTAGCAAAATAAGCTATCTTAATCGGAAGCATATTATTCCCAATTTACAAATTGAACTTTTTAGCATTTAACTGAACTGTTAACTGAACACTGGCAATTGCATAAGGAATATTAGAGACACATTTGTCCGGTCCTTAATTACATCGCAATTTATACATAACTACTTTTAAATTCATTTTTTATGGGAAACCAGTTTGACGCATATTGTCGTACACATATTTTACGTCAGTCAAGATATCCTCTCATTTGCGAGCAGAATGTTTTCCAAGCTACTGTTCCACTCGTACATTCTGAACGAGCTTATTTCACAAAAGCTCCACTCATCCCCTTACTTCCTGGCATTTGACATCCAACAAAACAAATTTATATTCAGAAGGTCAAAAGAGGTCTGGACACCGTATAACATCCTGACCTTCATTGTCGTCGCTATTCTATGGCCGCTAACGAATCTCTACGCGGTGATGTGGAATTGGAGGAATATCCCAGCCTCGGTGAACTTTGCCCATGCATTTTTCTTTTCCTGTTGTCTTATGAATTTTGGAGTAAGCTATACATTCAGCTGGGCTGGAGGTGACTCCGCACATCATCTCAATCAAATACTGGCATTCCAAACCAGGTTGCAGCCTTCCGTATTAGAGAGAACATCGAAGAAAATGTCACTTTCCATCCTGATTCGGAACCTCATATTTGGTAACACAAACTGGATAACTTTTTGGGGCACTTTGAACATGACTTAATTTATGTGATTTATAATTGTATTTTCACTATATTTTGGTTAGAAATCAAACGGATCCTCAAAACCGGGAAGGGCGACTACCTAGCCGTTTCCCTCCAAACTGTAGTCATATCCATTGGAATAGCCACTTTACCCCACGGTATCGTCGTTCCCATTTGCACGGACCTGTTTTCAGATTCCACAATTTCTGCATCCAACTCAAACGTTATATTTAAACTACTCTTGTTCCTATTCGGTTGGAATGGGATTGGCATAATAATGGCAAAATGCCTTACATTTGTTGTCTACCTCATTCTGGTGCTGGAGGCCGGGCGGGCCCTCCGATTCACAGTGGTCCACTCCATGGTAATCGTCATGCTGACGGGGCATCTCGTGAACCGACTCAGAATGGCTTCCATCAACCAACCGACATTGGTTTTGAAGCAGTACATGCTCCTCTACCGAATCCACGCTGTTCAGAACCAAGCTGCGGAGCATTTTTTGCACGTCCTTTATCAGACCGGGACAATGGCCGCCGTGTTGGTCTTATCGGCGACCATAATTGGGTGGAAGTTTCTGAACCCAACGGCTTACGGGATGTCTGTAATTTTAACTGTGCTTGTTTTATACTTCCTGGTGATCGCCATCCCGGCTGCGGTCCTCCCTGAATCTTTGAGCCAAGGGATGATTCGCGATTGGAAGGTAAGAAGGGACTGTTTTATTGGTTGGGGGAGGAAAATCAACAAACGGATTTTGGCTACTCTGAGACCGATCGGTTTTCCTATTGCGTTGCTGGGGCAAGTTGATACGGTGCTGGCGAGACACATTTTTTCCAGGATTACTTATAACACGCTTGACCTTATAATTGTGTTTCTGTCGGCCTAAAATAAAAATGAGCTGGACATATGACAGCATAAGATTGGGTGAGAAATTCATTTTGGAGGCAAAAGAAACGGGGGATTTTTAACAAAAAAAATAGGCACTGCAGACACTACCAGTCTCTCCTTCTGAATTTAATATTTCTGGAGAAATTATTTATTTTTCCTGATTGACCTAGACCCAGAGGTACGAGGGGTCACCCTAATTTGTAGGAATTGTTAATTCCAAGAGAAGTAATAATATGCCTATTTTAGTTTCAAACAAGAGATTGGACTTCAGTCAGAGTCAGACTCAAACTGTTTTAATGGAAGAAAATGGAAAATGATACATTAATATTAGTAGGAATGTATGTATAATTCAATCATTAATGAATAAGTTTTGGTTTTCGTGCAGATTTAAGATGAGGTCATCTTAAATCCAGGCAGGAAGTTTTAGTTGATGTATTAAACATACCTAAAAAAATCAAGTGAAGCTGATATATTGCATGTAGCATAATGTATAAACCGACTTAATGCTTTTATCCATGATAGAACGAGAATTAACATCAACAAGCTGCCATTACTAAGTTTGGTTTTAGAAATAGAATATTATATTTACTGAAGAATAAGCTCATTTCTTACATCAAACCATTAAGCTACTTTTCCACATATTTTCATTCTTCTGTCATGTCTTGCTGCCGTCACTCTGCTTTAACGCCGTGTGATT
>JAQIWX010000234.1:0-21499 GCA_034696785.1 Lepidocyrtus cyaneus | reverse complement strand
CACATATACGCAATTTCAGCATTTTAAGCAGATTTTCACCGTACCTATTTCACAGTAGTAAAAAACCTGCAGATGCCACAAGTAACCGTTTTTACGAGGACTTTAAATGTGAGAAAAGATACGGCAGGATATGAGATACGACACTATGAAGTGGAGATAATAGGAAGCAGTAACCTATTAATATTTTCATATTGTGTCACGTCACTCATCTCAGTTTATCTAAACGTTGCGCAAGAATAAATATAGCTGATGTTTCTACAATCTTGAATGTGTTGTTTAAATATGGGTTTCACAGTTTATATGAGTTCATTCCCTTTGCTTGCTGTAATTATATGGCTAAATGGTCTGACTTGGCTAGTGACATGTTTTAATAGCATGTTTTTTATTTTTTATTTCGTAATTAAGACGATCAGTTTACTAACGATGAAACAGTCGAATTGAAGGAAGAAAGCGGGTATGTCAAGAAAACCAAACACGGAAAGGGGTGGAGAAAAATGTTGACAACCATTTAATAATTGCATCTGCAGCATTAAAAGATACTCATGATCATGTGCAATTACTTCACCCTCCCCTTTCCTAAATAACAGTAAAAGATATGAATTGGACAATAAAAAGATCATAATATTTAATTATGAAGATGCAACGAAGCACGAGAAAGCTTTATAATAATAAGCTTTACTCCGGCTTGGATTGTTATTTTTGACTGTTTTTGTGAGACATGCACTTTGAGCACTTAACATTTAAACTTTAGCCAGTCGCATTAAATTAAAGTTAATTTGAGATGTCGGGAAATCGCTCAGAATATGACTAGTTTATTAAATTTGACTGTGCTAATTTTTTGTCCGGACCAGCTCGTTCGTCTAAAGGTTTCCCAAAACCTGTGCATCATTAAAATTCCCGTCTTTCTGTTGTTTTTGGGGTTTAATATGAGCCACAGATTGGAGGACAGGATCTAAATTACAGTGTTGTAAAACATGACAGATTTTCATCCTTTCATTTCTTTTCAGAGTTTAAACAATTATGTTCAAACTTTTTAGGAGCTCGGGTTGTAAACTGACAGAACTTTAAAAAAAAATATTGGGAGAAACCATCGCATTAATTCTTGTCCTACACCGTTAGATTCATGTATTGATATGGGATAATAATGATATAAAAGTTTGTGACGAGTGAACACATATTCCATTCTAAATTAGTCTGAAAGATTTGACAGAACAACGCAATGAAAAACATAAGTCGTGCTTGGCTTGGTGTTGGTCCTACTTTTTTATCTCGTGAAATAATTTTTCACTTTAGGTTTTTTTTTGTAACCAAAAGACATGTTAGGCTTTCGTTAAAAGAATTTTTACTGAAAAAAAAACGATGACCGAGAAACAGCGTGCAGGATTTCAAGACTTCATTTACACTTGAGCGTTACGTTATTGATAGAACAATGACATGTTTTCTTTCATAAATTTTCGCTAATCCACGAACGAAACCATCCACGCAGCGCAAAACTCACTACTCAAAAGAGATATAAACAGGTGTAGGTACTGAAATGGAGGTGAGGTCCAATAACCATACAAACGTGTAATCCCACTCATACCGCTACGCTTTCGCGAATTAGCTCTTCTCTCTCCAACTTTTATTTCCGTCACAGTTACAGTCATTACTAATCATTGCCATCATCCTCAGTCCTCAGCCGCGTTTTGTCAGGAGGGAGTAAAAGCGCAGAGCTGAACAAAAAGAGGAAGAGAATGTTTTGTTTTTTCTGGCGGAAGAAACGGACTGAGAGCGGACAGAAAACATTTTATTTTTTATTTATTTAGAATTTTTTAAGTGGAAAGATGAGGGAAAGAGAAGATATGGAGGGGGATGATTGGAGAACAAAAAAAAAACGGAGATATTTTTGTACGCATCACTGCATAACTACTACATGCGGTTTAAATATAATATTATGATGATATAGCACCATAAAATGCACCGTATTAAAACGCAGTATTATCTGATGATGATGCTGATGATATGTTGATGGTCATCTCTTTTTTTATTTCACTGTACAAAATTTTCACATATAGTCCTCATTCATTGTGTAGGAATGCACAAAAAAAAGTTCATTCATGCTCACCACCACCAGCCATTTTTAACTTTGTGCTGAAAACACAACAAAGCACATGCACAAGCTGAAATAAACAGTTATATAGGTATGACATGAGCAAGCGGAGAATTTAGGATGGAAAGAAGCGTATGGATGGATACTAACAATAATAAAAGCATAATGGTAATAATGATTTAATGATTGTGAACTTCAAATTTTGCAGCTTATTATTTGTATATAAAAAAGTGTGTGCGTAGAGAGGATTGCATATGATTATGTATGCATATATAGTATCTAATTTTCATATTTATTTTAAAATCATGCATGCCCATGTAGTAAGTCCATAATCGACGTCAACCCTTCAGCGTCACGTAACTAATAGTAAGTGTGGAAAATAAAAACTCATATGCAGAGGAGGGGCTCGTTTGTTTGGTGGCAATGACTTCCTTATCAATTCGGAGGTAATAAAACGGAATCCGGTGAAATAATACGCTGGTTTGGGTTATGTTGCAAAATGAAAGTTTGTTTTGAAGTTTGAATACGAAAGTGGAGGATAATATTCGAGTAAATCGTCCTAGTTCCCTTTTGTTAGCTAAACTCTAATTAACGGATTAGATTCTGCGATATAAAAACGGTTGTAATTTTGTGTGTAGAGATGATTGCCATGAAAGGGTTTCTAAATTGCCCATTTAAAATATATCTTTCAAAAACTATAGTTTCGCTAAAGTAAACATATTTTAACAATTTGACTATCATGTGTATGTATGTATGTGGAAAGGGAAGAAACTCTTAGCATAATTAGCCAGAGCTCAGCCGCGCAACCCAGATTTGACTATCATAGTCCTCATCCTAATCAGCTCATCAACAACCAATATATTCATCCTCATAAATTCGTCAACAAATGTCATAAAAGTCACCGTTCAATTTCATCATCATCCAATAAACTAACTAAGCTGCAACTTTATTGTTAATAATATAATATGGCATACTCACGACCACATCGTAAAACACTGGGAACCGTCAATACAATGCATCCTACTATTGCTTTAATAGTTTTATGCTTCAAACTAAATTTCATCATCGATCAGAGGACCTACCTCACATTATGATAATGCATCCTTTATTTATGTCCATTAATTTCATCACTTTAAAAACACCTAATAAAGCAAGCAAAGCAACTCACTTGCACATTTTTCGAATTCAATTTGCATAAAAATCTATGTAAAAAATGTAGCCTAGCCCATTGAACACATGAAAGTTATGCTGTGTTACAGAAAGTTAAAAGGAAGTGGATCAGCAGAAAAGAATCAATAATGCCATAAACAGTGTCAGAATGTAGCTTTTGCCACAGCACCCTACAAACTTTAACGTAGGTATCTATATGTATTTTAATTTTCTTCCCTTCAAGCTGCGCCAGCTCTCCCTTAATCTTTTAGCCACATCGTCAGCGTCATCATAAACATCACTGAATTCATTCCTTTTTCATGTAGATATTCATCAATTCTGCAAAAACCCCAAAAACAAATAGGTACATACATCCATTTTCTATTTAAAATAATATATATTTGCGAAAAGGCAAGCAAGTTGGCCTGGCCTAAAGGAACGGCTTCCTTCGTTTCAAATGCTGAATGTTCTCAAAGTGAACTCAAAAATCAATTATTATTATTATTACTATTGTTAAGTAAGGAACAGAACAACGTACACTACAGCTTGAAACATTTGCCTGTTTGACGACGACAATCTGTCTAGTCTTCGTGAAGCTTCTGTCGTAGATCATGCGTGCGTTTAGGTAGCCGCACTTCATAATGCAATCATGAATCATGACAATCCCAATTCAGTTCATTAATATCGTGGTGGTGTAATTTTCTCTCGGAAATTAATTTGCGAATTATCTTGCTCAATAAATAAATCTGATCGACAAAATAATTTCTTTTACGACAAAGCGTCTTGTAGCCCAGCGTCGGTCTTCATCATCAATCTGCCACGTTGTGGTTACCCATTTTAGAAATATGCATCCTGAAGGATTCAAAGATTCACTCTCTCAACAAATAATAAACAAACAATTTTTAAAAAAATCGCTTTCAGTGGCAGGTGAGCAAAGGAATAATTGCACTACCTATCGCAAATTAGTGTTGCAGTTATAATGATGAATTGATGATGATAACCATTGTTGCAAGCATCAATGCCGTATTTTTTTTCAACAAGCTTCCCTATCATCTCATTAAAGTCCATTAAAGGAAGAGACGATAAAATAGGAATATGATATGTTTTTCAGCAAACTGCAAGCAGTCATGTTGCTCACCGGCCAACAAGGCAGGGCAGCCGAGCCCTGCAAACTGTGTGCAAAATAAAATGACATGCATCCCTCATTTACGTTGTGTGCATTTTTTTTCAGACATGGATACTTTAATACGATTGCAATAAAACTCGTATGAGGTAACATTCTTGCAGCCATTACAATTAAATGGGTTTATGTTGTGGTCTATTTTATAATATTAGTCTTGAATGGATACATTTTAACAGGGAATGCACAAGGAACTTTTTAAAAACAATACCGTTTGGGAAAGAGGATGGGAGAGAATGGAAAATAAAATAAAAATGTTGCTTTACCATGCCATCTCATCAGTAAAATGCCACACACAACTTACAGCCGGTCGAAGTCGTAATCGTAATCAAAATGTGTAGTATACTTATGGCTATAGCGTCATAGGATGCAATATGCAACAAAGAGAAAAAAAGCATGATGATGATGTTATGGGTTTTGCTTTGCTTTGTCTGCAAAATTTCCATTCAAATTCTTCACTCCTTCCACTACGACGACGGGTGATAATGAACAATAAAATTATTACGAAATTAATAACATCTTTCCGGCTTCTATCGTGCACGAGTGGGGTAAGCCTTTTTTTCCTGTGGATGTTCGAATATGGTTTAATGACATAATGAAAAGAAAACCACTACTAACTGTGTCCTCCTAATGATTAGCAACAGGTGTGCTGTGCTATTATTTGTGATTTTTTATGTGATTGTATAAAAAAATCACGTGTGAAATAATAAATGTGTGCACTATGGAAACTGGGCTCATGGGGACGGACGTGCTCTTCATAGTCGTATACCTATGACATGTGTCATATTTTACGAGAGCAGTTGCATTGTGTAGGAGCACATGTTTGAGGATACAGAATATTTAATTCTTTCTTTTAAATTCGAAGTACTTCTTTTTGAATGGGTATGCGTATCTTAAAGTCTTAAATGATTGGGGAATATAAAATGCATAGGTAATTGTTTAATGATATGTTTGCTTTAATTAGGGATGGGTTCAGGAACTATTTCATGAATCTTTACTCTTTTGACTTGTTAGGTTAGAAAAAATTGCTAAACTTCCAAAGTAAGGTTTCCAGTTCCCAACGTTTCCAATAGTTTGAAAGCCGTTCAATGTCTAGAAAGATTCGACTATTTGATTTAATACAAATGTCATTGCAATTTTCGCGTTCGTTTTTGATTTGCTTTCTGAAACTGTTCAATAACTTTCTTGATCTACATTGTCGCTATTCTGGTCGTCACACTGTCCAAATGAGAGAAAGAGCTGGCTTAAAATATCTGACAGCAGGTAGCAGGAATGATAAAATCAAAAAAGTCCGTACTGTTAGATTGACTTAAGTTAATAATACTTTGTAACAATGAAAGTTTTTGTCTCCGACAATGACATCTTCACGGCATATATATACTTGACTGAGCACGATTCATCAACTTCTTGGCAAGTTAAAATTACAGCACGGTCAATTTGCAGTTTGTCCGGTCAGCATCATGCATCCCTGTCAATTCAACATTTTTCTCGCTAGCCAAGTCCAAAAAATATGCCGTTATTCCGACAAACATAGAAAGCTCTAACTAATCCATCGCAGATTTTTGCAGGCATGAATGTCTACCTACATGAAACAGATTGTGAGTTCTCATAAACATATACTTTTTGTTGTCTACGTCAAAGTTGAATGCAAACTGTTACGGATTCAAGTGGAGTGTAATGCATGAGATGAGAGAAAACTAATTTCTCTCTTTATGGCCAATAAATTTGGCAATTGCTACGCTGACGGTACGGTACCTTTCTCACTTTTTGTCAAACATAAATTTGTCATACGTCTTGAAGGTCGGTTTAATCGGTTTTTTTACAGTTGTGTTCACACTTAGGCAAACAAAATCTTTGAAATCATCCATTTTCTTGTGACTTAAATATGACAATAGCAAAGGTAAATATTTAATAGTGGAATCCCAAAATATAAGCAAATATGTAAATGTGGCGATGACCTTACGATTATTTTAGGTTTCTGCAAAACCATGCTTTCACTTGCAGAAGCACTCCACAAGAGTAAACATTTAAACGGAGTCAACAGCGGTAGCGTCAGTAGCAAAATAAAATCTATTAGTCTTTCACACCAAGTTATGTTCCCACCTGAGTTTTAAAGACAAATATTAACTATATGTGCTCGCTACAAGCGTGCAAGCAAATAGGGCGAGAAGGCATGAAGATGTTTTATCACGCGTATTCAATTCGTTTTGCAAATTTCATACAGTTTACAGAGGAGGAAAAAATTGTTCAGGCGAATCCAAACTCTTCTTTATTTCATGTTTCCGAAAGCATAGCGGCAAATTATAGTCATCATTTTAGTTATAAGTTATAATAATATCATGTCATGAGTAAAGTATTTATTTTAGCTTTCACCATTCAAATGAAAAAGGGAAGAAATAAAAAGGTTTGGTTAAGTTTTTTATGAATACCGCCCAACATACTATATTATTCGATCCAAGGCTTATAATGTGTTGTAGTATTACAAACTCCTGATTTACCGGTAGCTGACTTAGACTCTTATTTATTTTAACCCTGCGTAAAGTGCAACAAATGCTTTCAGAAAGTGTTAAATTGATTCCTTTCTACTTTACATGGTTGGTGCATTGGATCGTGAATTTACACCTTAAATTTCGTCCTGCCTCCTGAATGCTTATATAGACAGCCTCAATTTAATAATTAATCTACCATTAAAGTGACATTGAAATTGGAAGTTTTTCTTCTTCTTTTTCCCATTAAAAACTCATAGTATGCCAATATGTCATTCAATGAATTGATCTCATATATCATATCTCATATATATTTTGATCTTGCAATTTTTAAAACATTCGCAAACCTATCATCACTTTCCCGTGTGATAGTGTAATTCAATTTGCAATTAAGTTCGTTATTGATTAAATTCCAAATTGTAGATTGAAGCACATGGAATGGAATTTATTATATTGAACACGTGCACGGAAACAAGGTTACAGTTATACAATAGAATTAAGTGACAAGATATTATGCTGATTGGAAGAAACGATCCCAAAAAGTAACGTAGCGGTATTGAATGGATGGCCAAACAATCCGTTTCATACTGATTATGTTGATTGTAAGAAATGAAAATATTATTTTATTGCTAGTCAGGTATGCCTTGTTATTGTCAGCCGTCAATATAATAGTGGAAGGAGACGCTTATATGTATATTCACAAAAATGCACGCATTTTCTTCATGTTTTGGGTTTCTGGACGATGCCGCGATCAAAATAAGCTTCATTCGTTGAATCATATATTTTTTACCGTATTTTTAATCATGAACTTTATTGAAAAAAATTCATTTCATTTCTCGCCATTCAACAAAGGAACAAATGTTTTAATGACAAATCAAGCATGACTAGAATTTGCGTCATGAAATTCAATTGATTCGATGTGATCTACACTTAAGTATTACCAATCTTCTGCTTCTGTTCTTCAGTTCGCTCGGTTGCCGTCAAGGCCATAATTCAATCTTTCGATCTCAAACTGCTACGAATTGTTTATGTTTATGTTGACGTATGGGGTGTATGAAACTGTTGATGTTTTTAACTTCAGGCGGAAAAAAAGTTTCCAGTCATTAAAATATGTAACAGTAGGTATGTAAAAGCTGTACAGATTACCAGAGTCAATCGTGCATAACATACATAATCGTACGTCACGGGACCGACTTCGTTAATGATTACGTGGAAGTTATGTCGTCCTCACACGGAACAAATGCGTACTTAACCTGTTTACATAATAATCAGCGACAAAGACGACGCGACAGGGAAAGCATATAACTGAAATTTAAATTGGCTTCGCTTAAGATGTTTCACAAATTATGTCAACTACAGTGCTTTGATGGACAGTGACAGTGACAGTTGGAGTACCTTGCCTTAGTTAAATTATAAACTTCTTCATATGGCATCGTATTTACATCCCGCATCTGATCTTGCGTCATTTATATGTATGTAATGGTGATCTTAATTTGATTTTCCAGTTCAAAGCATGCGTGGCGTTATCGTTACCAACTTCTGAATAATGAGTTGTTTTAAAAGTGTACTAGGTGGTAAAAAAAATATTTAATTGAAGTCCTTGAAACGATAAGTTTATGCAATATGTTTAGAGTAGTGTAATACAGTGATCCATACAAGCGTATTTGGGGTTAGGTGAGACAAACGATATTTGGCATTATAAATTATGATGATGATGATGATTGATGATGTTAGATATTGACAAATGCGTGTATGTAGGTATGCAAATAAATTAAACTTGGTTGTTACGTTTTTGTTTAAAACACATTGTTTTTGTTTTCTTCTTTCCTTGATGATCATGATCAATTTCTTATCCAGTTGAAGGTTATACATTATTAAAACAAGCAGATTCAGATTACAAGATATAAACACTCTTCTTCATCTTAACTTATATCTCATCTCTAGTAATACATAGGTAGGAATATATTTTTCAACAGATCAGATCGTATTTTTTAAAACAAAAAGTATCTCAGATCATCATTATCATCCATATCTGCCCACCCAACTACATAATGTTTTTCTTAATTCCAAAACGCACACAATTTATTCAGAAGACCCGATTTATCCATGGAAAAGTTTTTGTTTGTTTTTCGGAAATAATTATTTTTTTTTTGCTTATCTAGTCTACTACATCACAATAAAAGACGATCATCTTCATCACATGCGCAGGCATATATGTGTTTTATATTAGTGTATAACATTTTTGGTTTAATAAGGTATATATGGTGTGTTTCTTTTTTCTCAAGTTTTGTCCCATCCCATGTCCATGAGGAACTCAAAACTCAACCCAACTTTCCCAAATACATAGTTGTGTATAAATAGGTATTATTTTATTATAATAATTGTATTTATCATCATCATCGATTTAGAAGAGTATTTTTGAAGTCAGGATTATTGCTAGGTAAACTGTTAAGGTAAATTTTCTTAAAAAATGTGAAAATTAGATGGCGAATGAAAGAAGTAAAATATACTCAAAAAAGATCCAAACAAAATGGGAATATACCGATCGAGATATTAAGATAAAATCGTGCGTCTCTTTTACTAAAAAAAATATGCGTGATTCATAACTCCAGTTCCGTCTTTTACTACTGCGCTTGTTAAAATCACATTAAAACCAAAATATGCACCTTTTGTTTTCATGGATTGTTTATCGAACCCAAGCATAATTATAATATATATTTATCACTATCAGTTAAAATTTGCGAAACCAAGATTGGAATAAAAGAAGAAGATTCCTTTCTTAAAAACTATACCCCTACTTATCTAGAATCACAATGTCGGAAAGTTAAAATATAGTTTCTTATAATATAGTCTTCTGCTTGTGACCGGAACATTATATTTCTTTTCTTAAATTACTTATGTATCTCGAATGTTTCTTCTAACATCTAACATTTAAGCAACACAAAGTTGCTCCAGATGTTTTTTATAATAAAAATGCGAAAGTGAGATTACCTCATTCCGACTAATATAATATAGTATTTTTTGTATACTTGATTAAGTTATTTATACAATGAATATAATTTGTGTGTTTGTATCTTATACTTATAGCTACTACGGAGTAATATAGAAAGATATCTGTCCGTCTAAAATCATCAGTTTTTTTAATGATAAAAATCTATTCTACTTTATTTTTGTATATTTCGAGAAAGGCGTTATTCTTTAAAATGACTTTTTTTTGTTCAAAATAGTTTTGAAAGTGATTTGGCAAGTTAAGATCAACATGTTGAAGTTTGTGGAGTGATGATTCCCATCCACAACACAAGTTAAGAAAAACTGTGCGATCAACTATAAACTAATGAGAGGCTTTTAAAATTGGGTTAAAAAAGGGAAAACTGATGAAGATGACACACAACAGCGGATAAACATGGACTGAGGTTAACATAATTCATAAAGTTAAATCAGATTAAACTGTTGGATCAGCAATTAGAGAGAGAGAGAGAGAGAGATATGAAGTGAAGATTTCGATCAGTTTTTGCATACAAAGAACGGAAAGAAATTGGGGGTAATACTTAAGAGTAAAATAATTTTTACGGAGAGATTTCTGACAAGAAATGTTAAACTTAACATTGAACAATATCTACCTTATTTATACAAAAATATTCAATTCAACGGTTTCTCATTTATACTGACCATGTCGAGGAAACAGCAAGAAAGAAAACGAGAGAGAAATAGTTTGTAATGGTTTATGCGTGTGTAATTATTAAATAAGCATAAAAAAGACTACCAGAACAGGATCTCCAGTCAAGATTTAAAAAAACGTTGAGTAAGTAAAAGCTGAGAATTGTAAAGCGTTTGTAATTTTTGTTTTGTAGTTGTTGTTGCAGAGTCATATAGCTATTATCAGTTGAGAAGAAAGGATAGCAAGAGTAAGAGTTGATTCTCTAATGTATGAACATTTTAAACCGCCCTTGAATTGAGTATTTTGGGTAAGGTAGATATCGTCAGTTTGCGCGGTAACTATTTCTTCCTGCAGGGTCTTTATTGATAAAGCTCCCCCGCGGAGATATCATCGACTCTTTGGCTGACTCACTTACAATGGGAAGATCAGAGTCCAAGGACATAATTTTCCTGTGAATGAAAGGAAATAACTGACGTTAGAATTACAGTTTTTTGATTGCTAACAAACATGAGACATTTTGCAGACTTTTTTTCTTCTTCAAATTTTGATCTTACCCATCAAAAAAGGAATTGTACGAGCTTGGAGCAGAGTGTGACCGTCCATTGACATGTAAGGAATTCTTTCCAGTTGAATGGCCCCTTTTGAAAGGATGTTGGAAAGAATGATTTTTAAGCATGGTTTTGACAAGTATCAGCGTATCAAGCTTTGGAATGGAACGAACGCAATTCATAATATCGTCGTCAGTTACTTCAACATATGCCAGACAGTTCTCCTCCTCCGTAGGCAGTGGCTGCTCACAGTTCCGGGTGACCCAGTCATGAACCTGGCCATGGCGAAATAAAATAAAATGGGGGCTTAGTAACGCTTCAGAGGAAACTGATACCCTTCTGCAGGGACACCCTCCCCAGTTTGACTCTACATTCGCAATTATAATTGCAAAATGCTTTCATCTTCTTTATGCCTTATTCCTGTTCATCATAAAGATTTTTCAACTGTGCAATTTATTTTCTTTCATCTCCTTCCCCCCGCAAATTGCGCAGTATAGTACCTAGTCTCCCAACTAACTCCCCACCCGATACCAATCTTTCGCTTTCCCTTAGCAAAAAAATGAATATTTTATGATACCCCCGGTCATATTTTCCTTCTCCACTCTATATTTTCCATACCTTTATTTCTGGGAGAGTGATCCGCTTTCCAGGATCCTTGTGCAACATCTTCAGGAGCATGTCCTTGAGCAGTGGGGATGCCACCGGTTTGGCCGGGAACTGTAGCTCATCGTGCTGGATCTTGTCATAAAGTCTCATAATGTTCCCATCATTAAATGGGATCTGCCCATAGATGAGAGCGTATAAAGTTACACCCAACTGCCAGATGTCTGCCATTTTCCCACTGTAACTGCCTTTCGGAATGGCCAGAGCCTCTGTTCAACAATTCATATTTATGCCCTTCATTACAAACCATCACATTTTCGGAAATGGGCCAGTATAAAAATATATATACGTAAAAAGTATGAAAAAAAGAAGCTTTAAAAACTACTTATCCATCCCAGTTCCATATTCTTCAAATATAGTAAGTACCCAACATATAGCATTCAATTTGTCACATAATTCACATATGAGCATACCCCCATTAAAAATCGTATAATGGGGACCGAGACAAGCCTTAATCCTCATAGATACATTTACGGTTGGTTAATCTCTAAATACTTTTTTCTTTATACGGCATTATATCATTATCACCAACTATTATTACAACATGCTTTAAGATAAATAAATAAAAAATGCAAAAAAAATCTACGTGAAATAAAAATTGAAATTTGAGGTTAATCCCATAATATCCTTTTTTTCTTACCTGGCGCTACAAATGCCGGGGTCCCTGAAGTACTGGTTAGTATTGCATCATCCTCCCGGTTAAATTCATTGCAGACCCCGAAGTCCGCTATTTTTATCCTATCATCATCACTGACGAGTAAGTTCGATGGTTTAATGTCCCGATGTATAATTTTCTGGTAATGCAGGTACTCAAGGCCTAGCACCACATCTCGGAAATATTTCCAAGCGATGTCCTCAGGCAATGGAGTGGTTGTGGGTAGTTCCAGCACCTCTCCCTTCTCCAAAAGCTCAAATACTGTTTGGGACAACATAAAAAAACAGGGATAAAGCAAAAATAAATAAAGATTATAGTGAACCATCATCATCCATTTAACACAGTAGCAACGGAATAGTTTACGTATTTTACTGCAGCTTTAGTGAGAATGGTTAATAAAAAAAAGGAGGGAAATAAACTGTGAGATGAAAAGAGAAGAAAGGGGAAGGTTATCAATGCCTGCCATCTCCTTCCTTACCTAAATAAAGATTATCTTCGGTGGGATCATCAAGCACTTCCACAAGCTTCACCACGTTGGGATGATCCAACTTCTTGAGGATAGCCACTTCACGATAAACCCTTGTCAAAGGATTCTCCACAGCAGTCTTTCCGGCAGCCTTTCTACTTGGAGCCATTCGTCCGAAAATTCCAGCCTTTTGAAGTAGTTTGCGCTTCGACAGAATCTTCATGGCCTGGTATATAAAAAGGAGAGAGCGGAAAAGGGGATTACGTACCTTTGGTCTTTACTAACATGACTACATAAGTAATACGTTCGGAGGCTCTTTGATGGATGGGAGTTGATTTAAAAAAAAATTGAGATCAAAGATGGATGGTACTTTGTATTGAAAATTGAGAAATTGGATTACTTACGTAATACTGGTCATCCTCCTCATTGTAGGCTAGTTTGACTATGCCATAAGAGCCCTGGCCTATGGGATGCATAAGCTTGTACTGATTGAGTTGCACGTTATCCCCCACCTGCTCCACACTCACTCTTTGGGATTCCCGAAACTGGCGTCGTCTCCCCAAGTACGGAGAAGTTCCAGGGGATGTAAATGGAGAGAACGGGAAATTGGGGTAAATTGGTCGACGGGAGAAATCAGTCGACATGCCCCGGTTGGCCATGGAAATTGGAGGAGTCTTTTTAGGAGGCTGTGGTGATTTGGAGGCACCTCTAATCACGGAGTGAGCAGCAACACCAGAAGCTGCCGACGTGGACGCTGCCGCCAATGGTGATGCTGCTAGTGGCGAGGCTGCTAGCGGCGAGGCTGCTAATGGCGAGGCTGCTAACGGCGAAGCATGCATCATCAAAGGTGGGGAAGCGTTAGTAATTGGCATCCCTGCAGAGCTCCCAAGCGAGGTTGAAATCTCTTCCTGTCTGATGGAGGCCGGTTTGGAAATACTTCCTCCCATTTTTACTCCCGCTACAGATCCTATCCCGATTCCAGTCCCTGGCTTTGTCGTTGGCAACAATGAGCCTAGTGTTGAGGTCGACAATGTCACTGATGATGATGATACTGAGGCATTTGCGGCACTACTAGTCTTACTGCTAACCTCCCCTTGACTTATCTTCGCTCTGACCGTTCCACTGCTAATGCTACTGCTAACACAGTTTCGTACGGGAGTATTGGATGCGGCCGAGGTGCTCTGCGTCTCTTGTCTACTGTTCCTAAACATTTGTTGGAGTTGCTGCTGCTTTTGTCTTTCCTCATGACTAGGGCCGGCTGCAATGGTTGCCCGTCTGCCTGGCGAGGCAGTGGCTGTCGTCGTCGGTGACGAGGATGCCATGCTACCCATATCCTTCCCCACAATTGTCCCACCTCCTCCACCACTGTTGCTTGTGCTGCAACAGTTAGTCGGATTTTGAACTTTTTTACAGTTGGTGAACATTGAACATTGATGAAGTCACTCCAAGTTTCCTCACATTCCTTATTATCTTAGCCCTCCAAACGCAAAACTTCATAGGCGTTGGCGATTCCACACAGCACCTCACGTAGTATCGTCCAACTGTATCGCATTACTCTCGACACTTCACGTAGGTAATTATCTTTTTATACCCCAGTCATCCACATAATCGCACCATGTCTTTGGTTAGTTAAAGCTTTCATTCGTTTTGGATAGATAGATATTATACACACATATACGTATATCATATCATGTAATACCGTCTTCTGTGTGACAAGACAGCAGCAGCGAAGCGATTTTTTTCCGCTGTCACTCGTGCTTCCTAAGTAAACATGTTAGATTATGTTATGTTATCACCACAGTTTTGTATTCCCCTCCTCGTTGGAGTCCTGTCGAGCTGGAATTTGAGCTGTAAGCTCAAGACTATTAACTTCTTGGAAAATGTTGACGCAGGTGTGACATTACTTTATAATTACATAATTCTCTTAGCTTCCGCCATGCATCTTCTCCCATGCATGTTTCCGTTGATAAGCGTAGCCTCAAGAAGAAGATGTCTACCGGTTTGGGCTGTTTCCGCTTCCAACCTTCTTACTCTCACTTCTTGAGAAAGTTAATCCGTGCTGTAGTAAATTTTCCTGGGGAATTGATAATGAGGACGATAATGAATGAGACTTTGTCGTCTTCCTTTTTCCTCTCCCTTCTCCCTGGTGTCTGGTCTTTAGGAGGAGCTTTCTTGTTGGCTTCTCTTCGGAGAATATCAGCAACTGTACTTATTTGAGGCAACCTATTGTCATTCGAGGACAATGGCTCTCCATCTCATAAAGCTAGAAGGAAAAAAGCTGTCTTCCCTTCACAAGTCGCTAAATATCATCCCCACCACCTAGACAGTGTCAGAGACATGGAGAAGGGAGAAAAAGAAAGACGAGACACTTAGTACATGTTCCAATTTCCAATGAGTAAATTATCAACTGTCAATTAGATATTATAGATCCGATCCATGTATCATATTGCGCATTTCTGTTCCAACTCTATAATCTAAATGAATTATGGTGACCCACTTCGAAGTGACAAGATACATTACATTTAGAAACGAGCATACTCACACTCACACTATACCCATTAGCCATATCCCTATATCATCACGCCAATACAGTAGTGCAACAGCGAAAACAGACATTATTGAAGAAGCTTTTCTGTCATGCAATATTAAATACTGTCGATGCTTGGAATAGAGGAGCTTCACTCGTTTTTTTTTCACATTTTTTAGCCTGTCTGGCTGGATGGATGGAAGTTAATTCCATGAAATGGAATGTGAGATGTATCATGCGAAACTTCAAACCAAGATGTGTGTCTCACTGTCACCATCTCCCTCTTACTAATTTTTCTCTCTTTCTTCCTCTGGTAGTTTCTATGCACATGGCTGGACTGCAACTTGATATGGGGAAAATTCATTTATATAAATTGAATCTCTGGGAGTTAAGTTCCAAATTACGGGGAACCATATCTTCTTTCACATGCTATATATTAACGTCTTTTGTTCAGCTAAATACTGCGTCTCTCTCTCTCTCTCTCTCTCTCTCTCTCTCTCTCTCTCTCTCTCTCTCTGGTAATTAATTAATTAGTGAGGCTGACAAGTAAAAATGTGGGAGTTTTGGGCAAGTCCCTAATCGCAATGTTCTAGTAAGTAAAAGGATTAAGCTATCTGATCTGATGCGCGTTGCAAAAAGTTTCCATCCCATTATTATCTCCGTACTCATTGAGAAAACTATTCAGTATCAAGCAACCCAACGGGTAATTAATAATGGCTAGTCCAGTCATTTTATTACAACAATGTCATTTCTTTCCCCTTTCGAAATCCTTAGAAATTTGGATTTTAGAAATCCTTTTTGGAAATGCGCAGAGGAACCAGCTTAGATACTGATGATGACGATGATGATAAGTAGTCCAATTTGTCAAAGGGATTATTATCATTAAATTGGCTACAATGGAAATATTGAAAGCTAAATGAAACCCACGGTTAACATGACATGCGTCAGTTGGAAAAATGATGCTACACAAAATTGCAACAGTTTTGGCTAACAACACAGGGCTGACATATATGACATGACATGACTGTGTCACATGCCAACATACAAATTTTTTCCTCGCGTCACTCTCAGCCCCCAACGGTTGTAAAGCAAAGTACGTAGGTGCGCTGGCTGAGCTGGTTATATAATACGACAATGACAATGTTGACGATATTTACATGATGATGACAACAAGTTGCAGTAGTTAGTGCTCCTATTTGGGATATGAAAAAAAAAATACTAATCAATCCGACAAGGTAAGATGGACAACGCAACGTACCCGTTCGACGCCCACATTAGCTGACACAAATAGTTCTATTTTTCCATTCCATATTTATGATTTCTTCAGGAGTATTATTAGCACATGATGATAACAACTTTGCAATAGATGGAGAGGTGAGGACAGAGAGGCCTCAAAAAAATACCGGACAAAACAACTCCCACAGACTGGCACTTGTGTACCAACTAATGTTCCTCTTCTAACTTAAGACGTAATTAAATACGACCAAGTACAATAAAGTAATAGCGTCGAGGAGGCTCCTGAGAGCAAAAGCTCTCAAAAGGAACTTCCAAACACGCTACTTAACAAAACGTCGCAACAGATAAAAAGTTGTAAAAATTACAATGAAGAAAAGGAGCATACAGAAAAGTGTTAGTCAATTTATTCACATGACGCTTGATTAGTGTAAAGTAAGGGGTGATTAACGACAAAAGAGAAGAATGGAGGAGAGTGAGTCGGAGGGTCGAATGGAGTGCGAGTAAGTGAGACCAAAAAAGAAATTGCGAGATTTTTATACTTATCTATTTTTCATGCCAAAAAGTCATGCCATAGCCATATCATCATTAAATTCTATCACCACCTTACCATGGTTTTGAGTAGGAAGGAAAAGGAAGCAAACAAACAAGCAACAAAATTAGCAACAATGCTTGTAAATATTATGGCAAATAGAGAAATACTAATCAGATATTTTATAATAGCAATTTCACAACAAATGCAACATGTGCAAAAATAAAATTCACAACCATAGCGAAAATCTCAGTATTATAGTTTGACTATTTTTTTTACTTTGCTGCTTATGCGAAATGCTGATGGGGAAACAATATTCTCCTCTTTGATTAAAGCCTCCAGTTTAATATTTAAAATTGAAGATGGTAGATATAGCTGTTAACTCATTCTCTCTCTCTCTTGCTAAACTACTGTTATTACCACAAAGTACAATGGCTAATAACACCCAAACTCCTTATTGCCATTGAATTACAACTCAATGTCTTCTTCCTTTTTATCATAACTTATTCATTTTTCTTGCAAAAAAAACTGGAAGGCCATGCTAAAGAGCAACAAAATTCAAGGTCATCGGATGGGAAATGCTTTTTTTTCTGAAAAAAAAAGGTTTTTTCTTCTTCTTCTACGCTATATCGTGTTATATTAAAACATGGTAATTGAGCTTCGTTATGTATGCATTGAGGATTAGCAAAGCGCACGTAGTCTTTGGAAAAGTATGTAAGATTAATTCTAAACAAAAATTTAAACATGCATAATAGATTCTCCAAAGAAGCATATTATCACCATGTCATGTCATACTTGTTGAAAGTGAAATGAAGCATAATATCATCATAAACTCCATAGAAAAAAAATAAATAGCAAATTAAGTTATCGAGTGCATAAGGAAGTTTAATAGATATTTCTAAAGAAGGATGATAATTTGATAATGGTTTTTATGAGCTCAAGGAAAAAACAGGGGAGCCGGGTGGATTACCATTTGAAAACAAATATTGCCACATCCATTCTAAAAACTGAAGCATAATTTTTTAACTTCATTACTGAAAACCTCAATCAAGGGTAAAAAAAACTGTATTGAATATCTAAAGACTCGAAAAAAATATGACTTGTCTGAAATGACGTGAGAGTCCGGTATGATATATTATGTTAATGATGATATGATAACCCTCATTTGAACTACAAGAAAACCTCCAGTAAAAACCGGACTTGTTTTGTTATTGAATTAAAATTGCTAACTATTTGTAGTCCAAACTTCAAACAACAAATCAATTAGTTTCTTCATCAAAAAAAAGATGCTCCAGTTCTTGATGGACATTTGACAGTTAATTTATGATGTTATGCTATAGATGGAGTGTAGTATGTACGTAATTATTATGCACGCATCTTTCGTCTTCTGTTTACCCCTTCTTCACAGTTTACCACTTCAGTTAAAATGGCCATTATCACCTCATAGGCTTATCTAAACAAAAGACGGAAGGTTAGACGCTCGGGCTGAGAGAATCAACAGTGCCAACTACCAACCAAAGAGGTTTCGCTCTTTACCTCCGTGCTAATCATGGTTGCATAAAGTAAGTTATGTCATGCTATGTTATGACCTCGCACATAGGTTAATGAATAACTTGTTATCATGAGGATACATGATAAGCGAGCTCACCAGCTTCTTAAAACTTACAGTCCTAAATATTTACGTTTAATCTCTCTGCTGACCTACTGCTCGAATTTGAGAAGACGACGACAAGGATTATGTACGTAAACAGACTCAAATTGATACCGATGTTATTTTTTTTAACTTTTAACATTCATCGGCCTTTATCAACCATCTCGAAATGCACAAACCAATTCCGCAATCAATATCCAAATTTTCTATGCCTGCAATCTTTCAGTTTTCATCCCAGTGCACATCAATCATTCCGCACAACTGATTAAAAAAGTAGTTAAATTGGGGACGACCCAACGGCTAAAAGCAAAACATGCATAGATAGATAACGCTTGTAATGATTATACTTACACCTCTCAACAGCCTTTTATCTTTCCGCCGTCATCATGGCCAGACTCATCCAAATATTTATCAATCTGATTGAGTGAAATATAAGCTCCAAGACTCCTCCAGCACTTGTGTGTCACTTTCAACACCAGCCTTAAGTAGCTAGTCTCAATATTCATATTATGAAATAATGTCACAATCAAACCCCAATCAAAAGTTGAATAGGTAATCCCAATTCAAGAAAACTAAAACTGAGTGAGTGAGGGAGTGACACGTGGTTTGGGATGTTGGACAATAGCTTCCAAAAGCTTATTTTAAAATCAATTAACTCCACTCAATAAAATCTGTTTTTGCAGACAAAATTGTCAAACTGTCAATGGACATGTTTTTGTTAACAACGCTTTTAAAATCTGTCACCAAGTCTCAGTGACGGGAGGAGGAAGCGAAAAAAATGCCAAACAGTTTTTTCGATGGGAACATGCTCCACCCAATTTTTGCACATGGCACTTTCTTGGCACATTTCCTTCAAACAAAACTGATGATAACACAGTCCAACTGTCAAACTCCTAAAATCGCACTTTTGTTATTATAGTCCCGTTTATTAAAAAAAACCATCATTATTCTCAACTCCTCTCCGTTCTTTAACACTTTTAGTCTGTTTTTAATTACTTTACAGACTTGACGTAGGTAGGTGTGATAAAAATTAATATAAAGCTTTTGTGCGTTAGTTGTCTTTTTCTCTTATTAAAAATGGAAAGGTTTTAGAGGGAGGGATGATCTATAGTAGAGAAAACCAAGAAGAAACATAAAATTAAAACTAAAGGAGGGTCAAAACGTTTCCCTCTTCTCTTCTCTACACAGGGAAAAGTCGCAGTTCCTTCTTCATGTGCGGATTAATGTCGTAAGAGGAAAGAAAAATATTTTTGTGCAAAAATTCTTTCGTACTCTTTTACTCTCCTCTGCGTGGATTTTCGCTCTACAGACCAACCGACCAGAGAATGGAAGATGTTGGCCTAGCTCCTGCTGATATACTGGAATACTAGTTTCTGATGTTATGTTGATTTGATGTTGTGCCTGCTCGTTTTTTTTTCTCTGCAAAAAAAAAGTTGCTGAGTTTACGTTCCACCAAACGAAAGAAGGAGCCAACAATGCAATCCAATCCAATCCAATGCTCCTGCTTTTAGGAGGAACAAAAAGGTATAAAGGCAAAAAACGAGGATTTCACTCCATGATGTACCATACCATGAGAAGAGACCCAATGAGCTCCTCCACGATAAATACTTCGTAAAATATAGTCTCAAAACTATTACAAGGAGGAAATTTTTTTTCTCATGATCCTTATCCCACTCCTGCTACTCCTGTACTTCAAGAGGAGTTGCTGGACTCGTTCCATTTTTCATCTGGTTTTTCCTATGATGATATGACTGAGCCTTCTTCTTCGTAAAGGCCTGTTTAGCTCCAGCAGCAGTCCTCGTTATAAAATTGGACTCCAGCAGCAGCAGCAGAATGCATATTGCATATAATATGGTACAGAAAAGTTTGTTCCATTCTCCGTGATATTGCTCCGTATTTCCCATTATTATATCACATGCCAAAAACATACAAAGTCAGTTGGTATGGTGATTTTCGTGGTGTTTGGTGGTGCGGTGGCATAGAAGAAGGTATTACATAGAAGAATCGGAATGCAATGCACCGAATATGGCATTGTGGGTACCGTAGGTGTACAAAGTCTAAATACAGTTTTAACATGCATTCGGGCAGAGCCATAGAGTGGCTTCCGGTCCTGAAACTCTAGCATTGGTTTGAACCAAGCTGATTTCCGGTCCTGAACTTTTGCTATTAGCTGGCGGGAATGCCGTTTTGCATGTACTGCATTCCGATTCTTCTATGTAATACCTTCTTCTATGGTGCGGTGGTAGTAAGTAAACGAGAAATGGCAGGCAGCAGTAAGTATCAGCAAGTTACATAGCAGGTTGGATGAGAAATTGAGAAGTATCTTTTTTTTAAACCTTACTACGCTGCTCCTGCTATTCTCCAAGACTCTCAGAGTCTGGTAATAAGGTCCTCTATTCTGTTCTACGTTTGTGGCTATGGCTGTGTCGCTGTGTGGACTGTGGACTATGGAAAGAAAATGTGGAACAGGAGCATATCGGCTGAATGGAGCAGAGCAGACTTTTTGCTTTTTCTCTGGATGGTGGTGGTGGTGATATGGAATGGGTATTGGTATGGTCTTGGTGTTGGATGTGATGAGGACGATGATGATGAGCCTCTCTCTCTCTCTCTCTCTCTCTCTCTCTCTCTCTCTCTCTCTCTCTCTCTCTGTAAGCATTCAATT
>JAQIWX010000233.1:0-21536 GCA_034696785.1 Lepidocyrtus cyaneus | reverse complement strand
TCTACTTCTCCACCAGCAGTGTTATATATTTGTATCCTATCCACCACAAAACTCACAATCAGCTTTGGCTTAAGCTTGACTTGGAATAATTAGAGGAGCAGGGGAAATAGAAATTGAAAGGGATATCTCACTTTTCGACGCAGCATCCATCCATCCATCTTAGTCCATTCATGTAAAGTTATCATAAAAAATATTCTTCCCTCTTCCGGTGAAAATTGATTACGAAAGTGAAAAAAATGCTGTGGAGTTGGAGAGAAGTGAAAGTGGAGACTTGACTTCCATCCATGTTTCAGTGAAAACCGTTTTTATGTTTGGTCGGGACTGACTTTATCGATTGTTAAAACAATGTTAAAATTTAATCGGAAGTAATAATATTTATGTCCGCTTTAGAAAAGGGGAATGAATATGAGTCAAATATATGGTTTTCGGATGTTGGAAAAAAGGAAATAAATCGTGTGAAACTGTCTTAAAAATATAAACGGGCATGTAGGTAGGTAGGACGGGAGGGGAAGTATGCGATGGATATATGTATATCCATGACATGAGTTGAGTCCATTCCCACTCTCAGATAGGTATATCAGATTGCCAACTAAATACCGCCACAATACATACATCCAAATGTGTGTCCAAATGGAGAGGGGGATCCAAAAAATAAAGGGAAGAAATGGACATGCAAAATCCAAACTTGTTGGGGAATCCAAACTTTCACTTTCAGTCCAGGTCCAGGACAATGGCGGAAGGGTATAATTTGACTTGCTCCGTTTTCATGAGTGATGTTGCTAGTTGGTAAAGAGTTGCTAAAAATCCAATTTGTTTAAAGCGCACAGCGGTAGTGGTTGGTCATGCTTGAATTTGGAGGTATCGTACTTTCCCTCCCAAGTAATTGTACAGTATCCCATAGTACAATTTACTTTCTTCAGTCCAAATATCATAATATTTTTTTAAAAAAAGCTCGTAATTTCCACCACTTGTTTATAGAACCTTATTGCTCAGCAGCTTTAAAGAGAAAAAACAAGCTTACCTTTGTCCGTTTAACAAGACTGCTCTATTCATGAATAGGGAGGAAGTAACGACTGTTCCACCGCCACCCATTTCATAAATTGTAACTCACACTACGTACGTAGACTCCTACAAAATATAATTTAAAGTTTCGGAGAGAACGTCATCATCCATTTCCATTTTTATCCGTTAAAAGCAGCAGCAGATCTAGATCCAGACAGGGACACAGCTCTCTCATCCCAAGTTTCAATCTCTGGAATTTTCTCTCACCCGTTCAATCTACTACTACTAACCCACTTAAGAGAAAGTGATAGTCCTTTTCCAACCCTGGCTTATTATTATTACCCTTGGGATAAACATTGTTATAGCAAGCAGCTGGAGAAAGCAAAGGATAAAGTAAATAGCATACGTTCTGTCCTCTTCTGTTCCCCCTCTCATTCCTCTTTCCAGGTTTTGCTCATTGATATTGAAAAGTAATCTGCATAGACTTTTGCTGTTGGTTATTTACCTCCCCCTTTCCACCTAAAAAACTGAACTATTGGCAGTATTGCCTAAAATCATCCATCTAAAGTGTGGTGGGCAGCCCTGGATGGGGAAATGAGTGTGAAGGAATGATGAAGCTGACGAGAATTTGCATTCAAGACACTTGAATTGGAATATCAAAAAAAAAAAACTTTCTCTACTTGATAGAATATGAGACTGTAGTCCAATATGGAACAAACTTTTTGTGTTTCCACTACTTTCTATTCTTCTTCGGATAATAAGATTAACTATGGAGGAGAATCTGGAAATTTGAGAAAGAAGTTTTTGTTACTATTGGAAAGGCTGACGAAACAGATGGGGAACTTTTGTTTTCCTGTAAATAAATTGGAATGTGGATGACTTTCTCCTCCAGGTTCCTTCCGTTCAGTTTTCTCGCTTCAGCCTAGATACGTATTGGAATAATCCATCGTGGAGTACTAAACATGTAATCCATAAATTATCGAGGATCTAATGAGCAACCAATTTGTTTCATTCCAACTCGAGCAACTCACCTCGAGTCCTGCCCTTTCCCATCCACATGAAATAAAATCTGTTGAGATAGAGGGATAGAGATTGCTTTGCTCCTGTTTTTGTTAATGTTAATTAGAATTTAAAATTATTGCAAAACCGGAAGGGGCTTCCCAGCTCCCTTCTATCTGCTTGGTTGAGATAGAGGAGGAATTTATTTCTATTCACTTTCCCTTCCTTCCTCCCCTAAATCCACTTGCGAAATCTGACAGTAGTTAATGTGATTACAAATATGCAAATATTATCCAGTTGGGTCACTGTTTTGTGTCTGTAATCATTAGAGATGTATATGGAAAGGGAATGTAGCACGTTCTATTCTCTAAGTTCCGTTATGTATCAAACAGGAGAAGAGTCCAGTCCATAATAACATTAAAGTTAAAATGAGCTTACGCTTAGCTAAACTTACCTAATATCATTACATAATTTACGACACTTCCTGTAGAAGTATGTATGAAGCCATATCAGTCTGACAAGTAAGTCAAGTCAAGGGAAAGTCTGTGTTGGTCTGGTTCTCTCTTAATAACTTCCGAATTCCATTTTCTGGAGCAATTATGAAGATTAAAATTTTGCATTTGTCTTTGGAATGTAATTGAAATGAGATATGGCTTCTTCCTTCTGACTGGCTTATGCTGGCTGAAAGGAAGATTCCGGTTTAAACCTCATTTCATTTGAGATATTTTGAATTATAAACTATGCTCAAAATAAAAAATGGGATGAAGTGATAATTTATTTTGTCTTGACTCTTGGGTCTCCTGCTGAGAGAGTCAGGTCTTTAATCAATTTCGACAAGCTCAGAGATTTTGAACATCATTTGGTTTAAGATCCTTGGACAAGCTAGTGCCAGGCCACAATGTGTCACTGTATGTTTGTCACTGACGTAGACGCACATTTTTTAAAAAGTGCAGCTACGTCAGTGTACTCACATCCGGTACGTTTTTTAGCCAATAAACCTATATCAGCTGTGGTCAACCCTTCTATTAAATCTGTTCAAAGGGAAAAAACGCAGAGTTGCATATAAATATAATTAATTTTCCTGTCAATTCGCGATTACTCACTGAAAACTTGCAAAATTTTCATTAGTGTGCAAAATACAATATAAACACAATAAGAGAGCAAATTTGATATATAAATCTATTTTATTTATTTGATTAGCACAATTCCGTAATGCGAATGTCGAAACGAACAGCAAGAAAACGAATTGTCTTTATTGTAAATATTTCGTACTCCCTTTTGACGTCTCGTCTCTTTCAATTGAAAAATGATTGCACGTGGAGCGGAGTTATATACAATTTATGATTTGATATTTTGTAGGATATAAAGATACAAAGATTTACATCTCTGGTTGGTTTCTCACCATGAATCATGAATGCTTCCACTTTTAGCATAGCATATACCGTTGAGAATTATTAGTTTGCTTGCATCGCATCGTGGTTAATGTTTATGTCATGTTGGGGTGGTCTGGGATGAATAAAAAAAATCAAAAGCGATTTGTCAAGTAATTAGAACTATCCACACGGTGTGCTGACAAAGTGAACCCAAAAAGTTTTTTCTTTTCAAATCCTCCGATGTTAACACTGTAACATGGCTTGCTAAAATGCAAACAACAACAACAACAAGATTTTCACCAAATTATGATAATGAACTTGAAAATAGATAATCATGGAACTATTTTTCTTCTTCGAAATTTGCAATCTTTTTATTGCAATCAATAATTTTCAAAGTTGGGCCAACTTGAGGTTTCTGTCACCGTCTCAATCTAATGACTATTGCGATTTTTTGCCAAGAATTAGAATTTCATAAATCCCAGCTGTTGCTCTCTTCTTGTCTCAATTAAACTGGTATAATAGGCTAATGTAAAATGACAATTTAGCTGTGCATATTTATTCCCTTTCTGTGGCTATGCTGTGGCATATGGCTTATATTTCGGGGGTAAACGTAATTCGCGGTATCATGCACGAAGATCTTTCAATGAAAATGAAACACAGTTTCAAAAAATTACCCCAACACGAACAACGAATATCTGAAATACGTTAAGAGACAGTTTGAATTCATAACAATTAGATTATTTATACGTACTCAAAAATTCAATTAAGCTTGAATCTCTTATCCTCTCTCGTGTCTTGTTGAACCTTTTGTAATACTACTTTGTTGTATCACTGGGCTCACGACACCGGGCTCAGCTTTTGATTCGGCAAGTTCTAATTAACCCTGCCCTGTCACAGACACAATCTAATTACTCTGTGGATGTCAGAAGATGACTCATCCGTGTTGTTGTGGATGAGCTGGTGTTCAGGTCCATACCATGTCCAATTAATTTAATACCTGTAATAATCACAGTCATTCGCAGAGTGAAAATAATAAAATGAACTTGTATCGAATGAAAAGTGCATTTTGGTTTTCTTGTTTAAGAAAAATTTAGATTTTTATCCTTCACAATATAATGTCACATCACGACTATGTATTTGTCACGAACGATCTCAACCTAATATTGGTAATGAGAGGGGTATTATGTTATTTTAATCGCCACTCCATTGAATAACTTTGTCTGCTATTTTGTTATGAGATTTCTGTAGCATTTCTTTAATTGTCACAGCTTTGCTAAATAGAATTACATTCTCCATCCATTTTAAATTAGGCATACAATTACAATGTATTTATCGATAAAATGAGATTATAGTGCACAGTTAATCATGTACATAATTAATAAAAAAAATATGATAGTTATTCGACAAGTTCACGGGATTCCTCTACATTTTTATGCCAGACACTGTAACAACTACAATGTCAACATCCCTACCCCTATCTAGTGTATAATACTCATTTCTTGAAGTCAACCCAACCCTCTCGTGATATGATGTCAACAACACATTGGCAACTTAAACAATGGGCCGATTGTAACATTTGAAAAGATTTTCTCTTATTATGAATTACGAAAATGGGTTTTTGATACAGATTATGATAAGTAGGGGTGTTTATTTTTTCATCGAAGCAATCATTATCATTATTATTATTATTTATCTTTCATTATCAAGTATGTGAATGCACCATGATTTCATTTTGTTGCAATAATATTCCATATTTAATTACGGCTTAGTGATATTATCCTGATTTTTTACTGCTTGCACTGAAGATATGTATGTAAGCTTGTCGGTTATTTGACACTTTTAAGTCGAGTGAGATGATTTGTACAATAAACCAAAATCTAATGGTTTCCTTTTTTATAGTGTCAGTTCGAGAGCTTCCCTATCTATAACTATCTTTCCTGGATTGTTTTGGCCGATAGTTAGCCATTTTCATAAATCCGTGAGAACAGACAAAACGATAGCATCATAAAATGTAAATATGGATGCTTTATATGTTGTTATTTGTGACATTTTTTGTTTTGCAACCATTACAAAAGCTAAAAGGAGGAGGTAATAATTAAAGAGAGCTTTTGCTTTCAGCTTATCATTCATAATCCTACTTGCTGTCAACTAATAAGCACTTTGCATTCTACTTTACTTTATGCTTTTTTTGGAGTTAAATCGTCCCTTCACATGCGACCAACTCCGCTCACTCCACTTCCACAGAGGAGGTTACATGAGTGCTCATGAATCTGGCCGATGCTGTGTGTGTTGTGATGCATCAAAAGATAGTCATAAAGTAAAGCAAACAAAGAAATAAATTTTACTACCGTGCCAGGTAAATACCTACCCAAGAGCTAGCTGTTAAGCTGTGTGAAGCAAGCAAACAGGTAAACAAACTGGGAGACAAAAAGCTTCAATTAAAACTAGAATTCCCCTGTCCATTTCAGTTATATTATAAATTTTTTAATTACCGACTAGAGAACTTTGTTTTACGCAATGAATTATTTCGCTACAAATACATACAGCTATTTGGTAAGACACATGTACACACGATATAAGCAATTTACTAAAGCACGTTTATCGTACATGTTTTTTTTATAAACACATACCTACACATAAAGCTGAGCAGTAATGCTTTCCATAAGAGCATATTTTAGCAACGGAGCCTAGCACAACATAACTATAACCTGTCATTTTATAAGGTTATGTAGTTTAGCTAGCCATTTAATTATCTATCAGGAAAGGTAAAAAGAGACCGAAAAGGGTTTACTCTCATCTGATTTGCTCACGTCTACTTAAAGTCCATTTTATGTCCCTTTCAGTTATGTACTACTGACGGATAGTGGATAGAGAAGGAGAAGGGAGTGCAATTATCTATGTTATACATAAATTTATAATCATGTCTCACATTCGTGTACTTTGTATTGTTTTACATAATTTGACTTCCAAATCGTGGGAGACCGAACGTGATGATAAATGACGGAATTGTCATGTACAAAACAAAAGTGAAATGAGTAGAATATTATAGCAGATGAGTTGGAAGGTGTGAACTGAATACACCTCATTTGTACCCATTACTCACTCTTACTCTTATTCCAACATTTTATTGCATGGATATCCCATGTCATATAAGTACAGATAGAGTGAGTTGTCTCATGTTGGATTTGCACATAAAAAATATCACTTTTTGCTATATTTTTATTTTTTGCATCGATATGAATAATAATAGCAACATCATATCAATCTCAGCCACCATCACCGTCGCCATCATCATCATCAGAGCTAATGATGGAATGTGTAGTAAAGTCCAACTTGATATCGAATTTTATGCATAACTTCCTTATGTAATTATCATTATGATAATAATGGCAGACAAATTGAAAGTTTTTCTACCGTTTTTTACAACATTTTTATGTGACTAAATCATGATTTAGGCAAAAGCCATAAGCGTTACGAAATCATAAATTGTTTAAAAAAATCCAGCGAAAAAAATGGGTGCAGATATTAAGAGAAACACAATCATAATTAGCATGACAGAGCTGAGCATGAATAGGTATGTCAATGTCTTAATCAAATAGTTCGAACGGTATCGTTTGTAACAAAATCCATACCAAACGTATGTCCTTCCATAAAATTGTTTGTTTTACCTTGTCTACTATTTTCAGGAATGAGGTAGCCGCAGCAGCAGACAAGTGAATAAATATCTCAATCTCAATTAAGTAAAGCGTGAAGGTTGATTTTTTCATCGAATTTGTACGAAAGAGGGACGGTTTTACATTGTTTTTGTATTTTTTCCATCATTTTGTTTTGCATAACAAAAATGCAAAATTATTTGAAACAGTTTATCCCTTCTTTGATATGATATGATACGACCACATTTTTATTACTATTGTTATTATTCCAACGATCACTGGCTGTTTGTGATGAGATTTTGATAAATGAATGAAAAGCTCAATGATTTGCAAATGAAATGATTGACCACAGACCCCTCATTCAAGACATTGATTTTGATTTGATTGACCAAGAAAACGGAAATTTTACGTTTAAACTTTTTCACATCATAAACATTGCGCTTTCTACAATGAAATTGTTGTTAAAATGGAAACTAATCTGAAATTACAAGTCTAGCATGAAATGTCTTATTCCAATATGAATGACCAGCCGCGCGTCTAATCAATTGTTTTGCAGATTAGGATTAGAACTGGTTTACTGAAAACAGAGAGGACAAAATCCCAACAGTATAATGATATCAGTTTCAATGAGTCTTGCTGACAACAAAAAACTAGTAATTTTATGCTTCCGTTATTCCGCTACTTACTTATTAGTTCCGGAGCTTACGGAAGCTCTGCCTCGTATTTTAATATTTTACAAGCTGTGATGTGATATAATAAACTTTTTGAAAGAGAAATGTGTTGAGTATAAAAATTTGCATAGTCTATAGTTTAAATGATTAGTTAATATTACAGCTCAAAATCATTCTCACTCAGATAAGCTGAGAAGTTAAGTAAAAACAACAACTTCGAAAAATAATATATTTATGTATACCGTTCCAAGCGTGAATTCATTTTTTAAATTGCTACATCGCCTACCGTATCACAAAACATCATAACAAGTGAATCACAATAAAACCCCGACCAATTTTAGCAATTTGTCTCGTTTCCCTTTTATAACTATTACCAACATGAGTTTGTGATGCTTATTCTAAAATACCATACGTAAAATTAAATGCTACTGCAAAGTACTCGATCTGATCCACTTCAAATTCATCCATCGTATCCACTCTACTATAAACAAAATAGCACTCCAAATAAATGCCTCATAAGTTTTCATGTTTAAAAATACTTTCTTTGATCATTTGAACCGTCACCTGTGACACAGTCACGAGCTATTTTAACATCCGACCTTCTTATGACCTTCTGCAATATACTTATCTTGTCCAAGTTCACATTCTGTAGAAATGTCAGATTTTTAAATGAATACAGCTCACTCAACGAAAATCCATCTGGCGGGGGATGACCAATAAACTCATCTGACGGTGCGGTAAAGTCGTACTCGCCAGTGTTTACAGGAATTGGTGCAGATTTTTCTTTACGTTGGCTTGTGCCATTTTTTCTGGGCTTCATCACCCTCCTCCCCGTAAATATAAAAGTCACTGTTTATACTGAATTACAGGGAAAGTTGTTGCAAACACTTTTTATTCTTGTGAAGCTACCTGTACGCTGCTGCTGTTGGGACAATGATAAAATAGAAGGGATGAGGAACCGTTGTCGGTATGGAGTATTGGTTGACCATCTGAAATATGGAGAGAACTAAAACTGTAATAAATACAAACCAATTTAACTGTGTACAAAGTAAATAATTGAGTAATCTCACCTTCATTTCCGTTTCGAGGTGTGCAATATTGCGAAACTCTATAATGATGGCGATCTGCTCCAGAGTCTGAGACTTGCTCATGATTGAGTCCAAACTGCTAAACAAGTTCGTATCGGCTACAGTCAAAGAGTAGTGAGAGTTGTTCACGTCCTTTAGCCAAGAAACAAAACTTTCTGGAAATGTTTAGGCCATGGAACAATTAAGATTATGTGAATGATTAAATTGATTGAACTTGAACTGCTCATACTTACCTTCAGAGTCCTTTTCAATAGAAGCCACTAGATCATATCCATTCGAGTATTATTGGGATAGTAAGTTTTGTAAATATAACTCGGGGAAAGAGCACTGAATACGGGAGATTGGAAAAAGAATAATAAAAATCAAATACAAAACTTAATTTACGCTTTTCAGGGCCATGCTTTCTCCCTTTTTCAAATTTAACATTTGGACTGAAGTGAGCAATAATGCAATGCGTCACAATTACAATATTACAATTTCATTTTTATAAGACTTTTAGGGACGATGAGACAAACGACGATATATTTGACGGTAGAGAATAGTGCAAATGGTTGACAGGAATGTTCGAATTCTTTCCAAATGTAATGGCTTTAGAATCATATTGATTAATTTGAATAGCAGCGGTTGCCATTTTGGCTTACTATTAGCTAGTTTATCGATTTTTAATTATCATGCTGCTAGTGTCAACAGGCGCGAAGTGATAAACGGGCAAGTCGAAAAGCACACCTGTATGCAGACGGAATTATGTGTAATGAATCGAAAATTCCTCCTGGTTGCTGACTTCCAGTTTCAATGAAAGCCGTTGAGTTCTTTGCCTGGATAGTGGTAGAATGTTATACGTCTCGCACAAGTAACGACGCGAGTAGTCATCCGTGAAAAGATAGTAGAATGAGTCCAACTGGGTTAGAAATGCAGATTTTGAGAGAGCAATTAGGGGAATGGCCTCTTGGAAATATAATCCTTTTGGCTCATGTTTTGAAGCATTGTTGTGTATGCTCTGGAACGTTGTTTAATTGGAAACGAATTTAATAATTTCATTTCAACCCATCCTTTAAAATAATCATCGTGCAAAATTGCTTAAAAATCACTCTATCTTGATTATTTCAACCATGGATGGAGAAAAGTAGTTGAGGTCAACGGAATATCCTGATTCAATGAGACGGTCTAATGTCCTGATATGGATTTGCTTAACTGATAAAACGGAAATTAGGTTGGAGGCATAAACACTGAATAGAACAAGAGAGCGATGTAGCATATCCAGAGAAAAGTCTATTTTGGCTCTCTCGGCAAGCATCTCTGTGTAAGGCTAGCAGTTATCCAAATCATGATATATGAAGCTGTTATAGATGGCGGAATATACATTAGGAACGATTTTATTGGTACGGAGGCTCCAATAATTAAAGAAACAATGCAAAAGAGGATGCAGCATGTGAAGAAAATTGATCTCGAAACATTTCCTTGGAATGGCTGCACGTAAATATTCCAAATCGAGTTGATTGACGGTTGGACGAAGACAAGTTTTAAACTAGATTGGTCCAAGATTTAAAAAAAATTGACAAATATTCTGTAGTTACTCGTTTTAAGATAGGTATTTGATGTTAAATATTCACAATTTTGATTTAGTTACTCTGTGTATTGAGATGGATGCAAAAATTGGACTCGATGTGTTCCGACAATCCTCGATATATGGAATTCATGAGTTAATATGACAATGTCAGCTTCGTAAGTGTTTAGGGAATTGACTGAATTAGTTAGTTCTCCGTCGATTTCTGTTAGCAATCCGTCGCTAACTATTGTCATTGCTCTGTAACAAAGTTACCTGTAGAAGCATTGCTTCAACAGTGTATTTTGTAAGCCTTACCGTGATACAATTTTCTACTTACGTAAGACCAAGGGCATCTCTCAAGTAAAAGTATTCGTGAACTTGGAGTCCATCGGTGAATACCGCGTTGTTTGTGCTGGCATTTGTATACTGGCTTACCAAAACAGTTTCCTGGCGGAAAGAAAATATATGCATTTTTATAAACCCAAATTTGGCTACCACACTTACGACAGAGGCACCTGGAACTGCCATTTGATGAAAGTTACTCCTATTCGTTTCATCCCTGTTGGCTAATTTTTGCACGTACTTTATTTATTTATTTATTTATTCCAAAATTTAAGGGAAGCACAAAAAGACGGAAGTAGCAATTGAGAATGATGTATTTCGTCCTACATACCCTTTTATAGGGTGGTAAGCAACTTATGAGAAGAGCAAAACAATTTGAACTAATCCAGATCTGCTTTTCGAGACCAAATATTAAATCAGTGAGTTGATTAAATTAGTAACAGTATTTCATCCAAAATGACGAAGGAACAGTTGCATCAGCCCCGCCTGATCAAGTATCTCGAATCCGGCCGGACATATCACCATTTGATTTCACTACCGGGATGGTTCGAAAAGATGTTGATAATAATTCATATCGCATGCTTAGTGCACTATCATCATCATTACCCAATTCGAAATTGACAAGAACAATGTCTTCGGCCAATTTTGGCAATCTCGAATTGCTTCATGGGTTTAAAGAAAAACTGCAAATATTGATTCTACAGATGAAGATGCAGATTGCAATTTTTTATGAGAATTAAAAAAAGAGGCAAATGAAAAGTAAATGCCCACGAGAAAACTTTTATACGGTTGGTGTCATTCTTGTCAAAATCTATAATCGAAATGCTTTCAACTTTATTTAATACACAACTATACATTACTATACAGCTAATCCATATAGAGTACAAAGTACAGTGGCTTATAGGGTTTAGTGCAAATTTCTATAATTATGTCACTCGGTTATTTTAAGTCATTCTTAATATGCATTGAAGGACATTGGAACGATATTTTAAAAGGCTTAGTGGTAGGTACACACTTATATAATAATGTTAATACTTCAAAAGGGTGAAGTGTCTGGAGTGGCTTGAAATGATTAGGTAATTCCTGTCCTTCCCATTCAATCACGTGACGACGTGGTTCAACTTAACATATATGAAAAATTTCGTTACATAATATTTGTTTATCCAATTTGCGTTTAGTGGGTTTGAATTGAATTGAAATAGCAAATACAACATTAGGTTAACACGCTCACCTCAGTTCTCAGGGCCATTTCCCGGCATGCTTGTGCCATTTTGAGATAAGCAACCGAAAGGCTCAAGTACAACTTCTGAATATCTTCTAGCTCGAGGAAAACAATGAACATCGATAACCACACGATTAGCAACAGTAATACGAGAACAATAATCCTAATCCAGGGACTGATGTTAAAATTTATGGAGTGATTGGGAAGAATGGGATCTTCTGTGTCATCGATTGACCGGAGACCTTCCATTTTTAAAGTCGTGAAGTCCGAATCTAACAGAACCATTTAGATTTAGAGACCTACGATTTTTTATGATCACGCCCTTTTTGGACCCATCATCTACCAGACTAACTAGTTTTAGCATCTTTACTTTTACTTTTGTTTATCGTCGTTCTCACTTTCGTCTATGTTTAGATTTTTCTAGTTATTGCATATAGTTATGTTCGGTGAATGGATATAATTAGCTCTTTTCATGTATGAGCAAACAGTACAACTTGTCTAATTATGAAATAGGCTTATAACTCAATTGTTGTCTACCCTAACCTCGCCCTACTAATTAGCCAGTTAGTGTGAGTGGGAAAATGATTTCGATGTACTTTTCTACCACTAAATCATATAGTTTAATAATTTATTGATGCTTGTAAGTTCAATGTAAAGTATTAGCAATTGAGATATATTTGAATAATTTTATTTATTACGTCATATAAACCAGGTTGAGTGGTGAATATAATCAACAACAACAAAAAAAAACGAATAGAAATAACGAGTAAATACAAAACTACATAATAAACAGTTAACATGAATAACTAATAACTAAAAGGTCAGGGTAAATAATTGTTGAAAAACGAAATCAAAAGGAAGTTGATAAAACGTATAACAAAAATAAGGTGATGAAAGAAATGGATCTGTGCTGTGATGATCAAATTAATGGGGCTATCTGGTCATGGTCCATTACATTACTACAATTCGGACATGAATGCGAAATTAAACCCTGATTGTGGAGTTGGAGTGGATTCGGAATCAGTTGAGCTCTTTTCATCTTCTCGACCTTTGGTTGAGCCAGCAGCCGCTGGAGTGGATGGGCCAGCAGGAAATGGACTTCCAGGAGAAGGCCGGCCAGTCACTCCAGTATTCGGACCAAGCCTGTAATTGCAAACGAAAACAGAATTTTAAAACAAATTGTGCATTTTATATTTTAGATAATCATCCACCGCACTGAGGTCCAATTAAAACCCGACCTACCCAACAACATCCGAAGCTTGAGACGGAGCCTGAGACGGAGCCTGAGACGGAGCCTGAGGCTGCCACGCCGGAGTAGATTCCTGACGCCCTTCAGCTCCCCGTTGGCTCTGGACCATGGGGTAGTCGCCAGGGATGTGGTAGAAATAGTTGATACAGTTCCTCTGTGTCCCGTAGAAGTTGATGATCGGTTGAAAATCGGAGGTGCCTTTGGATGGGTTGTTCGCGGATCCTGACATGGCTCTGCTATTATCATGAAAATAAAATGAACAGACAGAACTTTAAGTACAAGAACTTCTACGGCATTCACAATTCACGTTATCTAGCTCACGTACAAGCATTTTCTACAACAAATACAACGACAAAGCGAGGGAAGTTGATGAAGATTAATTTAATTTATCAATTACCAGCAATCTTCAGCTAATTGAACGATCTTTAAAATTAATTAATTGGGAGGTCGAAACAGTTAAAAATGATGAGCGAGCAATTGGGTGAATAAGGTACAAAATACTTCCTTCAGATTAGGTTCACTGATGAAAAATATATAGGTCTACAGGGTCACAAAGTCAAGCCACGAATAAATGCTAAACTCCGGTCTAAAAGAGAACCACTTCGTAGAAAGGAAGAAACATGAAGTGGGAATGGATTTATGTTGGCTACATTGAGATAAGATTCATCTCGTCCACTGCCAACTGCTCTTCCATGTTCATCCACAAATAAAAAAAAACGTATCTGTTCAAAAAGTAAAGCAGATACATTTGTGATTTTTGGATTTGTTATCTAGAACTTGTTTCCCCTGCAATCCATAATATCACCGGGAAGTATTTGCATAAAGCCCAATTGAAGTCATAGTCCATCATCCGTGGAGTACGTCGTAGGAGCGACTTATACTTTTTATTACTCCCTGTACATTTTTTTTCTCTGATTGTGGGGGAGTCAATCCATTCTGATTTGAGTACGGAGAGGGAAAAGTACATCCACAATTGTGTTCATATGCTGGCCTAAAAAGCAGTAAATTCAATGTATGAGAGGAATGGAAAGCCGTCATAGTAAATGCTAATTAATACCGATTTATATCAGGTAAAAACGTACGTATCTGGAAAATACCAGACCCAAATGAAAGTCAATCATATCCCCATTAAAGTGTTTATGTGAAAGTGTATATGCTTTTCATGCGCCGTTTATCTAGTAGCATACAATTAATCATGGATCATTCAACAAACCGAACTTATTTTATCGACAATCCATAATTTATCATCGTCCGACATCCCTTAGCTCGTCATCACCACACCGATAGTTGGTCACATAAAAAGAGTATCAGAAAAGTACCCGAAATTATGCAGATCAACCGGCAAGATTATATAAATTAAGGTATACATCCACGAGAAGCAGGCCAAACTGGCACACAGTGAAAACGTTTCGAGGACGACAGCAGCAGCAGCAGCAGAAGATGGATCCACTCAGCTCAAAACCACTCAGTCCAGTAACAGGAGCTAACAAATTCAGTCAAACTAGCATTCGCTCAAGTACGATTTATCAACCGAATTGTCGCACTTAATTTGAGACCGGATTAAAAACTTAATTGTGCTTCGAGATGAACTCCAACAGAGCAGCCATGGAGGGAACAAGTGACCCCAGACCAACCATCCAACAAGACAACTCTGTCAACTTCAATTTCAATTTCGGAGGACAAGGTAATCACGCTGTCGTGCTCAACGTTGGAGGAACCTCTGGAGGATGGACCCCAACCGGGACTACAAGTTACATGTCCAGTACAGGGGCGGCTGGCAGGTAAGAGTTTTGAATTGACTACCAAATTACGAATAGGTGTTTTGAAAATCATGTGGTTGTATACTAAAAAGTTCTGTCGTTTTGGTTCTATTCCAGGCGCGGACGGCAGTGGCAACGGCAGAGGATGACCCCGGATGCAACTACTACTGATTACGAAGGAGACGTATCCTCACCAGAAAGAGGACCATCCGATGGGATGCGACAGCAGAAACTGACCAGGTGGCTAGAAGCACGGCGCACAGACAACAACGTCCCACCAACAAAACAGCCAAATCCAACCAAGGAGAAGACTACTCCAGTAGCAGCCATGTGCAGTCCCAGTCCAGACCGGTAAAGTCTCAATCAATTGAAAGAACTGATCGCGGTAAAAGAAATCACAATTCTAATAATTAAATAATAACAATAGTGCATATTATATCAATTTATAGAGTGCCCGAAACTCAGGAGGATAATGCTCACTCACAGAGGATGCGCCACTCCCCTTCTAACGACGACAACGGCTGGGAGTGGGGAGAAGAAGAATACTAATGACCCCTGCCATATACCAACCATTTGACTACCATCATCTCACCACCCATGTAATACCACATTATTATAATGATGATATATGATTTTTTTTTGTTATTACTAGTGTTTTAGCGATTAATAATTATTACCTATATGCCGTATTATACCATAGCATATCTCTTTACTGTAATAAACGTGTAATATTATAACTATTTCGAATGAAGCCACACAAAAATCTATCATTTTCCCAACGCATCCAGCTCATTAATCAGCTCGTTAAGTTAATTATAGGTCACCCATATTTTTATCCAATTTTAATCAAAACATTCACAACAACATCAATGCACCAACCACAACCTCTAGTGTAGTTCTCTTTCTTCTGCCCTGGAGACAAAATCCAAGTCGACCCTCCTGTCTCCTTCTTATTTTCCAGACTTTCCAAACAGGAATCATTCTGATATCTGTGAATCACATAGCCTGAATAATCCTGCAGAAAAAAAATCTATAGTTAACTCAAATCAAACTGACAATTAGTCATCCTCAGTTAGTTAGTTAGTTACTGATTATTATGCTAAAGAAGTGAGCAAAACAAAGAAATACTATAAATTTCAATGTTTAGTTGTTTCCTGCTTTACACTAAAAATCGAGTGTTATTTTTGAAATAACTGCTGATAATTATTAATTGCAACGTACTCTGGTTCATTCATTTAAAAATTCTTTCTACACTTCATCGTTGCTGCTTGAATTTAAATAATTAAAAAGGGATCCAAAATTAATTACTCCCTTATTAAAGACCATTATTCTTCTACTCATATCGATCCAATAATATCCTTCTGCAATCCTTTTTAAAGTATGTGTCGTCACTCTGTTTGGATTAAATTTCAACTAACCGTATTGCACTACCCCATAACGAAACGTTCGAATTATATAAAAAATTGAGATACATGGTGATATGCAATCATTGCATGTTCATGTGGTTGCATTATATGTATTTGAGTATTGTATTATGCAACATCATACCCTCAACTGCAAATCCAAAGTTTGTTAAAACATTGAAACTCTAAATGCACATGTGGATTTTGACGAAAGCTACTATTGCTTTGTGCTAATGCTGTTTTTTACATTGCTAATGTGTAATTTTCATTTTCCAAATAAATGTTGTTATTTGAGAAACAATTCACAAGTAAATGATAAAAATTAATCACTCCTTCTGAATATTGGGAAACGTGATGATCATTTTATCGCAGTTAATTTGAAAATTTCAGTTTACCACAATAAATGATTGTTTGAGTGATGTATATTTCTCAAATCATTCGTTACACAAATCCATCCAGTACTAAACACACATATCACTGACTAAAGTCATTGTTGCAATGCATTAGTGTAGCTACCTACTATCAATATATCATGCTCTCCAATTATCCGCTATGCTGCATTGCTGCACTATAATGACATGTTGACCTCATGCCCATATCCTCTCATTATTAAACGACCTGCTTGAGCGGGAACATTTTTATGGAAGCCGATTCCACATCGCATTCCACAATCACTGTTTACATGCTGCCCGAATTTCCTTTTATATTGAACCTATCCAAGCCGATCTGAGAATATGCATTTACATCATCATTCCCTAGCTGTTTCCCCAAAAGTGCTCACTTATCATCCAATTAAAAGGTAAGTGCAGGTATTTTGGTGATTGGTAATAGTTCCATGATAGCTATTACTGTTTTTGTTGCGGAATTTGGAATTGTATTTGTTAGACTATGCCTGAAAAAGTGAAACTATCATATATAAAAATGTTTTAATCAAAAACTTTATGTTGTGGTGGAGGTATTGGTAGGAAGGTTGATGAAGGGAAGCGATTAATCAAACACAAATAATTTATTAATTTTAATTGATTCAGAGGATGGGGACAGAAGATTATCAATCGGGCTCGGATAGTGCACCCCAGCCATACACCATCCACGATATCCCGAACGAGGCAAGTTATAACTAAATTAACCAAGTCGACAATACTTGTGTACACTCCAGTTAATTTGTCCTGGCTGGGGGGGCTTTCCAATGACGTATCACACTTTATCGAAATCATAACGCTATGAATTAAGCAATTGTTTACTGCGTTTGTTTTTTCAGATGCTGGCCATGGTTCTGGCTAAATTGGATAGGGATGGGCTGAACGCGGCTGTAAATGTGTGTCGCCTCTGGTTTGAAACAGTTTATTCTGTTATAGGATTTCCCGTCACCGTGCCACCATCTCAGGAACAACTCGCACGTAATGACACCGGCCGCTTACATGGACTGGAAGTTGTTTCGAGAATTGGGGTCAAGGAAATTCGATTAGAGGAAGGCAATGTGGGACTATTTCACCATCCATCCAATCCGATTCCCCTCCCAAAGAAGCCGGAAATGCTTAAATTGCTCTGTTTGAGAAGTGATGTTAGTCCGGAACTGTTCTGGAATCTGACAGCCCAATCCGTTAACTTGGTTGAACTAGAACTCGCTGTGCCTCTACTTTGTCATTTAAAACTGTCTGATTTTATGGGGCTGCAGCTTCAACTACTTCGCCGACTTACCATGGCCTCAAACCACCACTACAACTATCGAGATCAGATCAGAGCGCTTCCCAATCTAAGGCTATTCCTGAACGGAAACCACTTCCGGCGGCTGGAGTCTGTTCGATTCAATTTCCCAGCCGCAAATTCAGTCGAGCTAGCGACAACGGGGGCAGCGATCCAGTTCTTACTTCGTCATCCAATGTTGAATGAGATTGAAATCTCATCATATGCTCGGGGGAAGAAGGGGAGTGGGGTGGTGGATAGAGAAATGCTACATGAGTTGCTGGACCGGATCAATGGAGAGCTGCGACCCTCATCCATAGTCCTATATATTCACGAAATGGCAGTGGACGCTCCAGCACGCCAGCTATGGCAAGAGCTTGTCCAGATTTTAAAGGGAGTGGAAAAACTTGAACTCTTAATGGGACCCCTGTCTACCAACTTTGTGGAACTGGTCATGCAAAGGAATCGAGAGACGATGAAGATGTTGGAAATAGGCCAGATAACGGAGAGCTGTGACCTTCGAGTGTTTGCTCAACTACGAACACTCAACTCTCTCGTCATTCGAGAGGCTCCGGAGTTTAGTGGCGCAGCTCACCTCCCCAATACCCTCCAACGGATCCACTTAGAAGGGAAGATCCTGACTGCCGACTTTCGTCATCTTCTTTTTGGACTACCGGAACTGAAACATCTCAGACTTGATATGGAAATAGGTCCAGCGGCACTTATAGGGGAGGATCGTTATGCACTTGATGTCCATGCCATCCAGCATATGGTCCAGCGAGTAAGGTAAATAATTTTTATTATTTAAATGGAAATGAATACAAATGAGTACAAAATTGATCAATACAATTCTCATTAAAAAATCCAGTTTAGTTTTCGCAAAAACTTCTCCTTTTTCATTTATTTGCAGGAGACTGAAAACCATAAAACTGACCGGATCTCTACTCCACGGCGAAGATATCCTTTCCGATGATGATCCAACCGATGGCACAGGAGAGCTCGACCTGATCCTCGACGAGATGGGCTACTATGTTCATAACCATCTTATCAACTAAATGTTTAAAAATATACACATGGGGTTAGTATAGGTTATATGTTGTTTATATGAGGGCGAGGTTGGAGATGATGTTCTATGTATTTTTTTGTACTCCGTATTCAAGTTCCTGTTTTCTAATGATCAAATAGTATAACATATTAGCCTCGTTCAAATGTTTAAAGATAATTGGCGATTGAATGTTTCGTGATGTGAGATTGATTGGAGAAAGAAGGGAAGATAAATAAAATTGTCGATCAAATTAGAAATTAGTCACTTTGATTGTTGTTTTTATGGTTGGAGTTATACCTCAAATATGTTGTAAAAATACTCAATTCTCATAAATGCCACAGAGTCAATTCAATTTACGTTGTAAAAATCGTCTAGTTGAGTGGAGGCTCAGGATTTTCCCATTGAGGGATAAAAAAGAGAGCAGTTCCCAGTCATGTGTGTGTATTAAAAGTGTCGCATGGAAAGCAATAGGAATAATAGGGCACTCCGGAATCATGGGGTAACATGAGACCATTGTAATGACTTCATCCTGCCCGAGGATTCGCATATTCCTCTGTGTGGGGACCACAACAACATCATACTAGTCCACACAGCTTTGTCATCTGGTTTGTTCATGTTTCCTTTTAATTTGATTGCTTTTTCGCTGAGCGTTAGTTTGTACATGGACGATTTTTTTTGTCAATTTCCGGTAACGTCATTATTTGATTTTTCGTTTTTATATGTTATCAAAAAAAACATCTTGATTAAATGGGCTGAAATGCAAAAAAAAATGTATACAACCATATTTTGCAATATCTAAAATGGACCGTGATTTTTGACACGAGACTTAATTTCCAACAGCATGTCAACATTTTAATTCAGATATGGAAAGTGGTAAAACCGTGACTGCAGCTGGTGTGAACTATGCGGAAGTAATGAATCAATTCTGTTTAGTAAGAGAATGTGAATTTCTCAAGAGGCCAGTAGCACATAGAACGGTGGCAAGATCTGATGCATAAAAAAAGTCACAAAATAAACCTGAGGAGAGTATGAACTCGATATCCATATATCACACGGACATATGTAAAAACCATGTATTATGTATATTATCTAAAAACTTTAGCATGTGTTAGCTTTCCTCCCCCCAAAACGGAGACATCTCTCACTCGGGCACATCACCAACAAAAATCCTTCTTTTATTCATGGCATTGTTTACGACCCTTGCCAATCATAATCAATACCACTTAAAAACTTTACTTCGTTTGATTTAATGTTGTGCTGCTCTACAAAAAAAAAATAATCTCTCGTGATAATAAATATTCATATCATTATGGTCCAGAATTGTATACAAACTGTCCTTCAAATTGTTTTATTTATCATGATATCATCATTGTAATATGTATGCAATTTTGAAAAGTGGAATGCTCGGTCGTTTTTTGTTGTTGCTGAATTTGGAATTTTGAGTTGACTAATGTGAATTTGGGGTTTTGATTTGACTAAATACATATTTATACTGTTATAGTAAACAGTAATATCAATATATTTTCATGAGGTCGGATTGATTTGTACAGCCTCCACTGCCATTAGTTGTGATTGGTGGTTGGGGACGCTGCTAACGGAGCACTTTGCAGGTGGAGATCATCCAAGGGATGAGAACAGTTAGACGAGTCTTCGGACCAACTACCTTCAGCAATTCGCCAGCAGTCTTCTTTACATTGTGGATACTTGAAAAGGGGAATGCTCTGTCATTTTTGTTGTTGCTGATTTTGGAATTTTGATTTGACTAATGTGAATTTGGGGTTTTGGGTTGACTAAATACATATTTATAATGTTCTATGAGACATTAATATCAATATATTGGCATCAGATCGGGTTGATTTTTACAGCCTCCACTACCATTCGTCGTGATTGGTGATTTGGGACGCTGCTACCGGAGCACGTTGCAAGTGGAGATCATCCAAGGGAATGAGAACATTTGGACGAGTCTCCGGGCCAACTACCTCCAGCAATTCGCCAGCAGTCTTCTTTACCCTGTGGATACGCCCTTGACCAGCCGGGCCGAGGATGGTTGTGGCTCCACTCGTAGTGTGCATCGGAGTGCCGTCGGGCAAGACGAGCGTAAATACGTGAACTCTGTCACTTGGTCGGAAGCTGAGGTATGCCCGCATTCTGGGTGTGTTGGGTTGGTTGTCTACGGGACTGGTGCTATAATCTGGATCTGGAGGGGCCATGGGTCTTCGGTTTATTTCCTCTTCTGATGGATGGTAGCTTGTGAACGTTATGTTCAGATTTATGCCTCCCAGGCCAGCCACGATTTCGGGATTCACATCTGGATCTACTGGTAGCCACCTTGCCGCCGCCACTGGAGCTTCCCGAGTAGACCCAAGTCTTGTGTTGAACCAAACCATGAACTCCTCTGGAGGGGCTATCAAATGCACTACAATATGCTTTTCCATCGTGCGTATGTAGCTATCCGGCCCCCAGACGGACGCAAACTCCATCATCCGAAGTCCTTTGTCCA
>JAQIWX010000232.1:0-21540 GCA_034696785.1 Lepidocyrtus cyaneus | reverse complement strand
AAACACTTACATGCTAAAAATTGGCGCGTTGCATATAGCCGTTACAGATATGAAAAATCACGTATGTCCGAGCCCTAATTATTACCTTATGTTATGTTATGCTATATTGTAAATGCGGGATATATGCATACATATGAATTGACATCCGTCAAAATAGTCTGTTTACTTGACGTTTGTACATATGACTTATGCCTTTGTAATATGATCATGACTTTGACTTCGGGTCCTTTTTTCTATTGTTTGAAAAGGACTCCAACTTGTTACATTATTGTTTATATTTAAATGTACATTTGACAATGGATTTGCACTAGATTGGTAACCGATAAGATATTGTTTCATTTGTTCATTGTTAGTTTTGTCTCCAGTTTTCCCTCGTATTCTTTGTCCAAAAAAGAAGCGTCTTTATTTGTAAATTTGTGTTATATCCATCGAAGAGGAACTGAAGGACCTCAGCATCATTATTTTAAGGCTCAACAGAGTCGGTAAAAATTCCTGTTTGTCTCCTCATTAGACAAATATTTTAATTTGTGGTAGCCTAATTTGTTATATTAAGTCATTTAGATCCCTTCAGGATGCGACGGAGTTTTTCAGTCCTTTTAAGGACTTTTCTCTGTCACTTAGTTTTGTGAAAATATTAAATTTTATCAGCCATTTGGGGGTAGGCAACTACCACCCATCATAACTAACAACAAATTATTCAGTAATTTAGTTTCTAAAATTAACCAATCACTGCAATTGTAACTCCTCGGACACATCATTTAAGTTGAAACTCTTACCTAATAATTAGTCATCAATTACGAAGTTATAAGTCGAGACGGCAACTTAATTTCTTCATAATTTAATTTGAAGCTCACCATGTCCCCATCGACGAAAATTTAGTTGTTCGCTTCTCACCAGCATTTGTTTGTCGCTCACCAACATTTTTCTGTCGCTCACCAACATTTGTCTGTCGCTCACCAACATTTGTGCGTTTCTTACCAACCTTTGCATTATATTGCTTGCCATTATCAGCTATTAAAGTAATCTAAGCAAGTAATGAATTCTAAAATAATGTTTCCTATTAAAAAGAAAGAAAGACATTCGCGTTGAGATAAGAATTCCAAATATTCGCAACACTACTTTATTTTAACCAAAAAATAGATAGATATACAATGCAACAGAAGAATATTACAAAGTAACACATGTAATAATTCCTACAAACTAAATCCAACTTTGGATAAATAGCTCATAATATTATTAGACACAATTTACAATTTATTTCAATATTTTTTTTTTTTGAATTGATACACCTTCCTCATATTATGGTTTCATCTCCCTTCACGTCGTCGACCTGGAGTAGGCCATGGACCACTGGCTTATAGTATCACTAGATTGGATGAGAGTGTCCTTGCTGGAACAAATCAAATTCAAAACCCTCTTTAGCAAGTCAACAGAGGAAAATGTTTCAAACTGTGTCTTTGCATGTAATAGCAAGAAGGAATAATTCATACCATCTATCCCAGACATCTTCCGGCAGTGCGGTGACATTTTATTCGATCCAAAAATAAAATCCTTCCACACTTGTGTGTGTACTCCCTCCGGCAGTGACGTTCCATTTGCGGCAGCTAAATGCTTTCTCAAAGTGTGAATGGAGAAGAAGTTCGTGTCACAGTGGTCACATTCGACCGACTTCCTGGAAACTCATACTTCTCTCTGTCCAAACAACGGTCTGCAATAAAAATGTTTCAATAATTTCAATATTTGCTTACAGAAACCAGACTTTAAATCATCTACATACTTTGAATTATTACCCATCCCGATTGGATCCATCGACAACTGAATAATCATCACTAGACATATTATGCGGGGGGATTTGTTTCCAGGCATCTTTGTGTTGGCTTCCTCCCTTCCTCTTTTTCGAGTCAAACACTTAAAAGTAGCGACACCACTTTTGGCGATGCCCTTCTTATACTTTTGTGTATGCTTTTCACCATAAACTGATGCTTGCTGTCTGAAAGGGGGTGATGGCGCCGGAGGAACTATTCTCGCAACTCTTGCTAGTATGACTGGAACAGACTTCCGGTCGTCCTCCTCAGAATCCGACTCGCCCATGTCATCCTCGTCCATGTTACCGAAAGTTGAAGGAATCGTTTGGACTTGCTCAGCACCATCGTCTTCTCCTTTCCCTGTTATGTCCAAGGAGTAGTAGGTAAACCATTTTGGCGTCACCTTGACAAGTGTACAGGAGTACTCCTCTCTGGCAATCTTGGGATCTGGAACTGACGTTGCCGCCGCCAGACTACGATGCAAATCTATACAATCATAAGACTCAAATCAAAGAAGTACAGGGTTATCTTGAAGAGGCTCCTGGACTGACGACACCTCAGCCAAACGACCTTTTAAAGCATTACTTACTGACCGCTTCTCTTTCAGCTCTTTTTCCAGCCCATCCCTTTTCAAGGTGACCTTGTTTAAGGTCAGACTTCAACTGGGCAACCAGATCCTCAAGATTTGCAATCTGTTCCCTATCCTACGCCGCTTCAGAGTCAGAAAACTCCCGAGTGATATCAATTTCCAGAGCCAACTCTTCTAGTACACGTTCCAAATGTTCAACCTGTTCTGTAAGTTTGTGGATCTTCCCTTCATACTGGGTCGCTTGAGATTCATACTGCTGCCCATTATCATTGCTCATCTTCAGTACCAACTGGCCCACACGGATGATGCTGCTGCTTCTGCTTCGAGTTCAGGGATTTACCAAACTCGCACAAACTTAATGTGAACAATAAAAAATATTACCACACTATCACTGAATCTAATACTTTGTATATGGTCTATCTCAAAAACCCTTCCAAATCAATTTTTACCAGACTATATATAGAAGCTCGCAATTTTCTAAACAATCAGTACAAAAACAAAAATATTCCAAATTCCATCTGACAATTTAGCACTTATCGTTAGTAGTATGTATGAAGTGCATGGTAGCATATGAAACAACAAACAACAAACCACCTTGGAAACAAGCAACTGCATTTTACTTTCTGTGAAGTAAGTGGGAATAAAAAGTAACAGTGATGAATTATGGATTACGAATTACGATTACGAATATGCCTGACTGACATTGCTAAATGCTTAAAAACAGGTAAAATTACATTCACATCTACGTATCACATTACATCATATATTTCTACGAAACGAAAAATAATCAAACCAAACAATCTGTTAAAAAAACTGTAAAAATGTATCGTTACCGATTGTAATTGAATAATTTTCTAATAACTTTGTTTCTTTCTCCAAAAGGAATTTAAAAAAATCAATGTAAAATATTCTTTGCCTACAGAAATAAAACCTTGACTTACTGCCAATGTTATTGCCCCCCGATACGATTGCATGGTCGACTAGGAGTAATCCATACAAATATAATCCTACCAATTAGGTTTATACCTCACCCACATATTATTATATCCTACACGATTAATGACAAACACGCATCTCTGACGCAACCGCTTTGTGGCTTCAAAAGTCAAAATAGGAAGCTACTCGCATACTTATAGGCTTATCGGGTAGCGTCCCCTGCACTCCATTCTTCTACTACCGACTACTGCGCTGAATGAATTTGAGCTCCTTCATGATTGCTGCTATTTATTCCAAGCGTATCGAGAATCATTGCAAGCGGAGTCTCAACTTACCCCATTCTGGACAGCGCCCAGCAAAAGTGTACACTGTTTGCATTTGCACGGACCAGACACAGTGTATCCAAAACGTAAACAATCATTTTTGGATGGCTGCTGTTCTAGTGAATTTTGATTCTAAATTTTAAATCATTATCTGTGCATTTGTTTTTCAAGCGCGTCCGAGTGCAGAGCAGAATCAGTAGTAGTAGATGACTGGGAGAAAAATTACAGACAGTGGCAACTCAGCTTAATTTCTTGTTAGTTTAAAATAAAGGTAAGGTCAAAGTGGTGGACGTATTAAAAAGTATTAATATGTCACAGTTAAAATTTGAAAGCCACCGTAAGGTCAAATTGATGTTGTACATGCTGTCAGCTGTCGTTCACTTTTTTTTTGCAATTGCCTACTAATTATTAGTTACAGATTGAATCAAAAATGGAGAAGCAAAGACGAGCTAGTGAAGATCCCACCCCTTTCCAAGAAGGAGGGACGAAAAGATTGCACTCCAAAGAATTATTAAAAGAGCCAGCAGCAGAAAATTATATTCATGGACCTGATGACTCGGAATCCCAAATGGCTGCAAAACAATTCAAATGTTCGGCGTCCTCAAAGGAGTATGTTCCGGAAGCTGTCCTTCGTACCCATCTTCTCACCAAGCACCCTCAACTTTCTTTCGATGAGAAGAGCAACAGTCGCAGTTTTGTTGAAGCCATAGCTGGAGAGATTCAAGCTGAAGATGACGGAGGACCCTTCACCTTGAAACGAAGACTGACTCAACCATTTTGTGATCAAGTCGCTTTCCAGAATGCCGGTGATCATCTTGATGATCTTCAACCCGTTTTCGACAGTGAAGTATGGAAGGAGAATGACAACATGCCCCCGACGTCGAGGTTGGATAAAGATGCGTCACTCCGCGATGAAGTTAGCATTGACGTTGTTGACTCCGAAAAGTCGGATGTGGCCAAGGACCCTGTGACCGTCGACAATAATTCCAGTGAAGAAAGCAAATGCCACAGAGAGTTTGTCAAATTGGTGCTGAATGCGACAAAGACGTTTGAAGTGTCATTGAAACGCTTCGGTTTAGGTATCGATAGTTTGGTGGCAGCCATGCCATCCATAGAAGAGCCAACGTCTGGGACAAGACAAGTTAACATTCTAATGGTATGTATACACAAGCAATAGGAAATCTGTATTTCATTTAAATCACACCTCTTTCTCTGTCTCTTTCTCATTGTAAAACAAAAAACGTTTGTAACTTAATTGTGTATGACATGTTTTTTTTTTACTTTTAGGACCCCGGAAACGGGAGCAGCCGGAAGGGGCACCACAGCCAAAGTAGTGTGTCTACCTCAACATCACCTCTTGACAGCGACAGTTCTGCCCCTCCAAATTCGCCAACGGAGAAGGTATTTTGAATTTTTACAAACATTACTGGAATTTACTCAGGCCAAATTAAATCTGCAAGTTAAAAAAAAAGGTAAAAACAATTCTGAATTTGCTTGTAAATTGACAGAAGGCAATGACAGAAATGACGGTCACTCAAGGACAAGATGGACAGGCAGAACCAGATAAGGATGCTCTAATTGAGGAATTACAGAAGAAGCTTCAGGAGAGGGACAAACAGATCGAACTACTGCAGGAGGCGCTGCACAAGGAAAGGGAAAAACGAAAAAAAGAGCCCAGTTTTGTAGCCCAGCCACAGAATCAGATCGTTGTGGACGAACAGACTTTTGAAATTGCGAGGCAGAAAGTGGCCAGCACCAGCGTCCAACAACAAAGTAACACCACGGCGCTAGAAATCCCAATCGCCGACAAAGAAAGCGTCTACAAAAATGCGACTGAATTTGAGCCCGTTGCTGTGAACACCACTATCACCACAACAAAAAGTGTCCTAGAGACTGACGGAACTCAAGGGAAGGCTGATGACGAAATCCTAATGGAGTCTCATGTGGTGGAGTCCCAGCCCAGGGCTAAGCGGAAGTGGAATGAACAGGAAGGGGGTCACACGGAAGAATGCAGTCATATGGAAGTGAAGAATGGCGCGCGAGGTCAAGAAGCTAAAGATGATAACTCTGATGGAGGATCGGACGAGGAGGACTCCGCCAACGTGGACATGGGCATTATGGACGTGAAGTGCGACGTCTGCCAAGAGATAGTCCCGGATCCCCTCAGCCACAAATGCACTAACTTCGAGACCCGGCTCAAACTCAACTCCTTTGGGGAGCTTGAAGGGGAGGAGGTCATAACGCGGCTCCCCCTTCTCACCATCACCTACCCCAAGTCCTCTTCCAAGGCCCCCCAGAGCACGGTGAGCAGCCGCACCGGAAAGCACAAGTGCAACCTCTGCTCCAAACAGTTCCCAAGACAGAGCTCATACGATGAACACTACATGAAGATCCACAACCAGCCGCACTATAAATGCAACCTTTGCGCCAAGGAGTTCCGGCTCCGGTTAGACTACGCCCGACATCACCAGAAGGTGCACATGGGAATCAGATTTAAGTGCGACCTTTGCGACGCACTGTTCGTCCAGAAAACCTCCTTCTATGAGCACCGGCAGAAGGTCCACCTTGGGAATGGATTCCAATGCAATCACTGCCCTGAGACCTTCACCCGGAGCAGTAACCTCAACAGGCATGTAAGAAGTAGGTGTCCCGCCGCCGCGGCCGCAAGGAACAACAACGGAGGGATCAAGTCGGTCGGAGGGATAATGACCAGGAATGGGAACCGGACAAGACTTTAACCAATTCGAAAATATCAGTTAAAACACCAAAGTTTGCAGGAAATAACTGTTTTTTTTTTAGTTTTCATAAATTTTTAGCTTCTGGTTTGTAAAACAAAGCAGCATACGCCAAGTAAAAAGAGCTCTTCACATGATGATTTTCCTCCCTTTTCAATATCCACCAATTTGTGTACACATATTTAGTGTACAATTGTCCCTTTGTTATAGATTCTAGGCCACTCCATATAAGTGCCATCAGCTGACAATAGTTTTAGATTTTTGTTGGACATAGAAATTAAAATTCACTGATGATATTGCAAGTCGAAACCTAAAATGGCCAAGTCAAGTAATATAGCCGGATGTTTGAACTTGTGGGGGTAAAACTTGTATTTAGCGCAGCGATTGATTTTTTTTTGTATATTCATTGAAAGAAAGTAGAGCTGAGAAAAAAAATATTTGAAGTGTACATCCATCATTTCGTTTAATCACTTTATTTCATTAACGAAAATCAAACTAAAATTAGATTCTACGAGCTGTATTAAATAATGCAAAGTTTAGTAGTTTGTCATTTTGTTCCGAAGAGTCAAAATTTAGGACTTTTTTTACGAATTGGTCAGATTTGACTTGGTCAGAATGTCCAGCAGCCTTAAGGTTATATAATAGTTAGTATAATAGTACTAGTTAAATGACATCAACAATACAGTATTCTTGAAATTTCCACAGTAGGACTCTTAGAATTCGCTTTAGTTTAGACACTCCATTATTGTAAAACTCTAAGGTATACTATGTTGGTCCCTAATCTTTTTAGCGGATATAGTTTAGCAAAACAGTCTCTGGCTTTGCAACAATAAAATACATTTTGACCCTGTCCAGGCGGAAAAGGTAATAGCGCAGTGACCAGGTGTTTTCTGCTTTGACGTGCAAGGTTGCTTTAGGTTCCTTTTTAGATGATTTGATAAGTTCCTAGTCAAACTGTTGTCTAGTTTTCTTTGCCAGAGGGCATTCCGATTCGTTTCCAACTGCTTCCTGCTGAAGACAGAATTTGGGAACGACTATAATTGCAATGGTATCCATCTTAGTTGAAACCTTAAAACGTTATATCCCAAGAATTTTCTTACAAATGATTCCGTTGAAAAGTAGCAGTACCAGCTCAAGTGTTTATGGCATTGCATTAGGAGTACCTTATCTATATGTCGTCATCATACTTTACATAATTCAATCTATGCAACATTCAAATGAACTGTGAACATTTTAATAATTTTGTGAGTGCTTTTTTCTTAAATTATGTATGTTTCAAGTAAGGATTTTTACATGGTAATTGTAAATTAATTAAATATACGTACCATAATATTATATTGTTTAAAATATGTATAATTTATTGGAATGAATTCTAGTCCCGACTTGTTGTTGACGAGACAAAGAGAGAGAGAAAGACAGAGAGAATAATTAAAATTTCAATTACTCATACCACTTTCGTTTGCATTCGTTTAAATCGTGCTAGTCAATAACTTGGCAAATCGCACTTAATTTACTTTCATACTCAAAATCTTTTCATCTACACCAAAATATTATGATAACAGAACAGACCACGTGACCATCATCACCATTTCGCACGCTCAAAAACAAAATTTCTAACTTTAACCAATATAATATATTGTATATATTTTTTATTGTTAAATATTTGTCGTTAGATTGTGTACGTGTAATTCTGATACGCCTCACTCATAGGCAAAATTTGCCTAGCTATTTGAATATAGTTTGCAACTGCATAAATTTATACCAATCATAAAATTCCCACTTTATATTTCTTTTCCATATTTTTGCAAATTTTTATTTCAAATGGTTTTGCATTTTATTATAAATTTATCTGTGGTGCACAGGCCCGAACCGGACCAAACCTAACATAACCGTTGCCAAACTCTCCAAATTCCGGAATTTTAGTACGCTCCTTTTTGAATTTCGCAAATAATTAATTAAAAAGAAAATTTTCTCAAACCCCTGCTTCGCAAAGAAGTGCTTCGCATAGAAGAAGAAGGTTGTCAAGCAAGCCAACCTACTGTCGCTTAAAACCAAAGAACGTAACTGTGACCCATCCCCACTACTTTCATCACCATTCAAGTAATCCCTAATGTCATTGTTGTCAATTGTGCTACTCCCATTCCTATATCCAGCTTCATTTATACCTACTAAATCTACTTCCATTTCGAATCGTGCCGCTTGCTATTTTTATTATTAGTACTTAATTCTTCCCCCATAGCATCCACTCTATCGTTCCCGGTAGTTCCTCTATCCATAATTATTACTTTTCAGCCATTTGTATTTCCAGCTCGCACACAATAATGAATTTCCGTTTGAAGTCGAATAACCGTCCTCAGGTGGCTATATATAAAAATGAATGAGGATGTAGATGCTACTTGCTTCGTTTTGGATTTGTACAAATTCCCCTTTCATTTAGGTTGTACAAACTTGCGGAACGATTTGGTCGTAGTTTATGATCATGCGTGGTTTTTGTTTTTGTTTTTTTTTGTTTTTAAAGACAAATGACACCCATCATATCCCACTGCCCAACTTAAGTGTGTTGGTAAAACAGTACCTAATTAGGAGCTTGTATTTACGAAGCCTAGTTATAAATAACCCCAACTTTATTACTACCCCTATTTACATGCAGATTTCTTACTTTAAATAAAAAGGAAATCAGAGGAACGTTTTTTTTCTTTGGAATTCGTGGAACATTTTTTCCCTTTCCCACCCATTGCAACTAACGACAAACTTTTTTCAGTCACATTCATTTCACTTCATAAAACCGTTCAGAATGCCACAAATCTGTTCGTCCCCGTCTTTTCCTGTTTATGCCAGCCAAATGTCTATTTTATTATATGCTGGCGGGGTCATATATTATTTATCAACTAAAAAAATGAACACAACTTTAAAAAAACAACAATGGGTTTGGCAGAAGCCAAAAATACCCTTGCCAACGACACTGCCATCATTGCCACTGTACGTTTTCCTCTCCCGTTTACGTTGGTTGTCTGAATCTGACTACTCTTTGTGTAGTTCGTTCAATTTTTGTTTGCCATGTGGCTTATAAAGCTCATTTGTTACATTAAAACACAATACTTTTTTATGTCAAGCTCTTCTATGACTCTCCGCTTCATTTGTTTTGCAAAATTTCCAAAAATCCTTCCTGATTTGAAGGACCCTTCAGTTTGATTCACTCGTCGAAGTCCCCCGTGACATTTTCATGGCCGATGATGATCCCCTCCGAAAGACACCAGAAACACTGTCAAAGAAAATGTAACATGATACGTTACGTTCTTAATCCCATTTTCATTCCAATTGGCTAGTATGATAATTTTTTTTATGGTACAATGCAATGCATTCAAATTTGTCCATGTGTCATATCGCCCCACTCTTCCTCTCCATCCCAGTTCTCAAAGATGGCCTCAAAGGTTAAGCTGCCAGACGTACTATTTTTCATAGTTCAGTATTATATTTCTGACCCGGTTACTACCCAAAACAGTGAACTACTATATGTACTACTTTCTCAAACTTTGTCCTTTGAGTTCTCCTTTGAGTCAAAGGAGAACACAAAAACCGTTTGGCATGTCAGGGCCTTCACCCCAGTGGAGAACACATGGCCAACGACCAAGCCAGCCTGTTCATGCCCCGCTCCGTCTCCTCATGAGAACAATGAAGAGCTTCAAGGAGGCCACGAATACGATTATCCTACCAGAAATCATTCAAAACGGCCATAGGCTTGATCGTCTACTGAACTGAATCCGTGATTATCTCCATCCAACCGGGCGGGGATCACTCCGGTGCAGTTCAAAATGTTGTCAATGTAAAGGAGCTGGACAATAATTCCAAAACGATGTCAAATAGGGCCATTTATGGTACAAAAAGCAAAGACGCAAGTGATTATATGAGTTATAATTACGTTTTTATCATATTGAAGCTCCACAAACAACCAATAACAAGTTTCAAGAATAATTTAACGACCTGGGATTGGGGCCATGGATTTGGACCAGGGATTTGGGCCAGGGATTTGGGCCAGGGATTTGGGCCAGGGATTAGGGCCAAGGATTAGGGCCAGGGACATTCTCGACCATCACAAATCCAAACCTCTCGATGACCGGTCAACTTCCCGAGGAAACCAACTCTTAACAACACATTGCGTAAATGTATCTTAATTTTTTAACTTTCGTCTAGATTTCCCAGTCCATCTTTGGTTTTAAATCCGCCGTGTTTGTTTTGGCAGCTGGAAAATAGTGAACGAAAATACGAATATTATTAATTTATGGGCCACAATTTTAATTGGCATTTTAAATATATAAAAAGGTACACTAAACCAACACTTACAGCAACCTTTCTCAAAGTGTTCCTGAGATTGAAAGAGAAACTAAACCTGCTAACTTTCAAAAGCATACTTTTCTCAGTTATTGTCTCTCACAAATTTTTTTTACATTAACTGCCAATAATGATCATTTCCTCCAGTAAAATATAAAACAAAATCCTTCATAATAAACACATACAACACATTTCCCACTCTTAAAAACATCTTCATCTCCCTTCATATTTTTCTAGAAAACTTTGCTGCTTTATAAGCTGTAAACTTAATAGCTCTTCGGTAATCGGCAACTATTACCATCCTTCCTATAATGATAATAAACAAAAAAGAGACGATGACTTGCGACTTTTTTCTTATTCTTGGAAGACTTTTACTTGCGAAACATTATTTGAAAAGTTCAAGTTCAACTGTCCTTTTTCCATTATGGATCACTCGAGAATATCCTGCTTCATATTCGGGTCGAAGCCCATGCTAAACTGCTGAAACAGGTTGGTCATGTAGAGGAAGATGCTATCCCGTGCAAGGCTTTCCCAACACATTGCCTTCTTCCCACTTGGAAGGCTTGGGGGTTCTCACTTTTAACAAATTTCTTCTTATCTTCTGAGAGGAATCGTTCCGGCCGTAAGTTCTGAGGGTCCCCCTAGTACTTGATAAGTGGTAAATGTAATAAATGTTGGCTTGGATTAGGGTATCCTTCTCTGTCAAATAACCGTGGAACTCAATGTCCGCCGTGGCTCTGTGGGGAACACCGTCCTGGGCAATAATGAGGAGAATCGGAGGACTTTCTCCATCCAAGCAACGGCGTAAGGCGTGTTGGGTCGGTAGTCCACTGAAACCTTCGGAGAATCATCCACTGGCTTTTCTGTGTTCTCTTGCTGAAGCTTCTTCATCATTTCCAGGTATTTGCAGAGGTAGAAGAGACTCCAGGACATGGTTGGGGCGGTTGTATCGCTGCCGGCGATAAACAGGCCAAAGAGGATCACATGCAAGTTCCGTTCTGGGAAGAAAGGAGAAGAAAGTAAAAATTCGCTAGTTAGATGGGGGACTTGACTTAGATCTTATATTACCAGCCTGCTCCCCATGAAACTGGGACTTCTCCAGAAACAGCCTGTTTTCCACGAACAGCTCGAATATTTCAGTGTAGCCGGAAGCCATGGGGATGATGTACCACACACACTTATTCCTAAATGTTCAAATCACTTCGGTCAGCTCATCCATGATCAGGATTTGCATTGAGGACTGGCCGAATCCGAAATCCCGTAGTTGTCTCAGGATCCGATATCATGACAACTCTGCAAATAAAACTCATCTGCATTGAATGGACGTGTTTTCGCAAAATATTCAATTTGATTCATCATTTTCACCAGTTACATAACTTACTTTATTGGTCCCAACATGACCTGATAGGTATCTTCGTATTCCTCTGCCCATTGTTAGGCTGGCTTCTAATCTCCAGTACATTCCCTAATATGGAGATCAGCGCTTTTGGTCCTGGAGGCTCCTTCAATCTATCTAACTTCTCGTGTTTAGCTTGCTTCATCCGAAAATGATGCCAAATTAGGCCGATAGTTGCCACCAAAACCGTACACAGAGGTAAAGCCATAGCTTATATTGGTGCAGGTAAAATTATGCCACTTTTTCATGTACACAACCGAACGGAGAAACGATAAAATTAACAATGAAATGGTTTTGGACATCTTTTGGACTGGACTTCAGCCCAGTCATCGACTGGCTGCCTGAAGGTATAATATTTTTTGTTTGGATGAAAGGTGTTATCTCCGTCATTTTGGCGTGCTATGATCCGATCATAGCATACATATTAATTGGTCATGCACATCAACCGAACTTGTTCGATTCCCGACTGGTCAAAGTATATGGTTTGTTTGTGAAAAATGTATCTGCGCATGCTACTTAATTTTTTTTGCATGACTTGTTGGAAACTGTGTATGACCATCATTCAGATCACTCAGATTCAACCAGATAGTGACAATCAAAGAGTGAGAATTGCATAATATAATATAATATGTAATGTGTTAAAACTTTGTATTTATTTTTCAATTCTTTTAGAAACGTCATAATCATCTGTGCCGGCATATTTTTTTGAGTTTTGTTAGTCTATTAATTGAAAATTAATAAGTACGAAAAGCAATGTACATAATACTATGATTTTGTGTTGGAGGTGTACTGGATAAAATGGAGTGAAACTTTCTTTTTGTTAATTTTTCAAGCGATCCTTTATTATCACAGAGTACGGGAAGGGCGCCCTCACCATCCCCAACTCGGCCTCCAAAACAGGCTCCTTCTGACTCGGACCATTTTTATGCTAAGCTATTGAAAGATGTTGGTAAGGCAGAGAAGGAGGGTGTCCCTGGCCAGTGTCTCCCCAACGCATTGCCTCCTTTCGGGTTGGAAGGCTTGGAGATTCTCGTTATTCACGAATTTTTTCCCGTCCTCGGAGAGGAGGAATCGCTCCGGGCTGAAATTCTGAGGATCGCCCCAGATATTGTGGTTGTGGTGGATGAACATGAGGTTGGGCTCGACCACGATATCCATATCCATGCATGACTCCGTCCGCAAGCAAGGAGGAAAATCGGCGGATATCGTCGATCAGAGCGACGGCATATAGCATGTTTGGACGGTCGTCGACAGAGACCTTCCTGGCGTCGCCGGTGACTCTGGCTATTTCTTCATGGAGCTTTTTCTGGCTTTCGGGGAATTTGCAAAGGTAGAGTACAGCCCATGCGAGGGTCGTCGAGGTGGTGTCCGTCCCGGCCATGAAGAAATTGAGCATGGTTGTAACTAGTTGACGCTCTGCATCAGTCTCGTGGAACAGGGAGGAATAGGAGGGGTCCTTCTCTGCCTTCTTCATTTCGGAGAGGTAGATGTCGATAAAGTCGTTAAGGTCGCCGTCCTAGAATTCCTTCTTTTTTTGGAGGAGGGACTTCTCCATGAACAGACGGACGTCTTTGAACACCTTGCGGATCGTGTTGAAGCCGGAGTATTCCGGGGCAAGGCAGGCCAGTTGGGAACTGTAGTCCACTAGGGAGCCCTTTTCTACGATTTCGTTCATGCCACTAAAAAAAGCATAAAAATAAATAATTTTTCAACCCTCCCGTTTTTTTTTTGTGGATTTTTGTAATTACTCTGTGATGTCGTTGGCCAGGCCCAGCAGTTCCGGGTCATCGTAGGGGAAACGCTTGGAGGTCAACACTGTGCAGAGGGAGTTGACCACAGCGAGTTTCACAGTGTCCCAAACTTTGTCTACGGGCTTCCCTTTTATCCCTTTATCCTTCTGGATCATCACATTGACCTCATCCATGATCAAGCTTTCCATGGCGGACTTGCCAAACCCGAACTCTAGGAGCTGTTTGAGCAGGAATCGCCGGTGAACGTCCCATTTCTCATTTGCCGAATTGATTATCCCCATTCCCGGGTGCTCGGGAAACATTTCCCAGACCAGGGAGCCGGCACGCCCGGCCAGGGCCGGGTGCGACAAAAGCTCTTCGCTATTTTGGGGTCGGAGACGACCATCGTCCTGTCACCCAAAAAAGATAATTAATTAATTATAATTATCAAGGTACGGCTTGGATTAAGAACTCTCACTTACGTATAATTCCCAAGATCAACCTTGGATTACTACGGCTATGGCTATTGGATGACAGTGCGTTTATATCTTTGTCGTACATCATATCATGAAGCGATAGTGACCTTGAATTTTTTGCTTTTAAAAGACCTGTCGAGTTGATGATGAAATGTTTATCCTAAATCGTATGAGCAGAGACACTAAGAGAAAAAACAGGAATTCAAAGATTTTATTTATTTAAATTCAAATTTTAAAACACAATTCTGTTAATTAATATTTAAAGCTTCTTCTTTAGCCCATCCGTCATTATAACAGAGAATGGCTGGGGAGCCAACAGGAATCCTATTTCGGGCTTCAGCGTCGGTTACTTCCCCATGTTCGGGTTGAATTCCATAATGAACTGCTGGAATAGATTAATTCAATACAGGAAGCTTGAGTCCCTTGCCAAGGCTTCACAAAGACATTGCATCCTCCCGATGTGGAACGCCATGAGGTTTTCATTCTTCACGTATTTCTTCCCATCCTTGGAGAGAAAACGTTCCGGTCGGATATCTCCAGATCTTTGGATTGAAATGGATGTAAATCATGTTGGGGTCGACCAAGGTGTCCTTCGGAATGTGATTACCTCTGAACTCCCGATCCGCCATGGCCCGTGTGTAACTCTATCCGGGACGAAGCAAAGGAAGTGAACCGGAGGACTTCGTCGATAAGCGCGACGGCAAGTCGAATAGAACGGCAGCCAAGTGGTGTTCAGCGATTTCCCCATGAAAGGTGGAACTCGGGTCATTCTCTGCTTTCTCCATTTTCGCCAGGTAGACATCTTTGAAGTTTTCCTTCGAAGAGCTCCCAGTTGGCGTCGATCACCTCTCGAATGTCGGGCATTGGGGAGGATGTGCCTTATCCAGGGGAAAAACAGGAAGAGCCCTCCGTTTTCGATCACCTCGTTGAATTTTCTATTAAAAAAAAATAATTTAATTGACACCTTTACTCAAATGTCTTTTTAATATGACATTTGACCTCAACTTACTGGACGTGTTGTTCGCCAAATCCAACAGCTTGGGGTCGTTATAATCGAATCTCTGTGAGTTCATGATTTGCCAGAGGGCCAGCGGGAGTTGACCACAGCCAGCTCCAGCGTGTCACGGTTATGCCCCACAGGCTTTCCCGCCTTCTTCCGGTACATCTCCACCACTTCATTCAACTCATCCTGGAGCCATGGAAAGTTCATCGGCGGTTTTTGCTGAGGCAGTTGAGCGACTTCGGATATGGGAACTCGGGGGTATCCTCATGCATGTCAAAGTATGGGGCATATGGAGTCGTCCAGTCAGTAAGCGGTCATTTGAGAATATATCCTTCGCCATTTTGTGGTCGGCGACGTAGACTTGGCTGAGAAAAACAAAAGTCAAATTAATTTCATTTTGTTCCAATTATTGTTAATTAAAATTTGATTGCTTTTTTTAATTGACTCGTAAAGTTGCCCAACTTGACCTATTAAATGCCCCTATATTGGTCACTCCACTCACTCAGCTTCTTATGGGGGACCTTCCCCAATTGCAACACACTACCGATCAATTGCAGCCCCCAAAGGTCCCGGGATCTCGATATCTTCAATCCATTCAACCAACCTCTTCTTGGCCGCCCGCCCACCTCCGGTAATACCAGAGGAGTTATACAATCGCCACAACAAAAGTTCGTACAGGAATGCGTAGCCTTTCGGCTAGTTGGGTGAAGAGGAGCATCAGAAGTAATATCATTATTTAGCTCTTCAGCTTGGAGCCATTTAAAATCAACTGACTCTACTCTGAATTGGAGTGGGGTGTAATTTTTTCCCACAGAATCATGCTTTATCATCCTCATTCGCGCACTCATCCATGCAGCCAGCCAGCCAGAAAAAGAACATGTAATCACAGGCATAAGCTGGATAAACAACAGTAATAAAATGTTAGATGGAGCATGTGACTAGGACAAAAATGGTGATAGTAATCACCCAGGAGTAATCACACAAATTATGGAACATTTCATTCGTCCGATGTGATGTGAGTGAAAAGTGGTTGCAAACAACTCAGGTACAATGCTAGTTGATAGATCATGTGAATTCGCTTTGACTGGATTGCGTTGAATGGCCTACAAACAAACAACTTATGGGACAATGGACGTCATATGGATGATGGACTAAAAAAGTCACGTTTTAAAGACTGCAATTTATTTGTGGGAAAATATTTATTTGACAGAGGAATGGAATGAAACATATTACTTTTTAATCGATTTTGTGAAGTATTTTTAATGCAAGTGAATTTTTATAAAACAGAATCCTTTTTATTTATTAAACAAAGCGTGTTTAAGAGCTGATCCGTCATGATCACGGAGAAGGGGAGAGGAGCCAAGAGGCACCCCGGTTCCGCTTCCGACATCCGGCTCCTTCTCCATACCGGGGCCAAACTTAATTGTGAACTGTTGGAATAAGTTGGCCATATAAAGGAGAATTGGTAAGACACCTTTACCAAGACATTGCCCACTCCCGATTTGGAACGCCATGAGGTTTTCATTCTTCACGTATTTCTTTCCATCCTTTGGGGGGAAAACGTTCCGGTCGGCAGTTCTCCGGATCTCCCCAGATCTTTGGATTGAAATGGATGTAAATTATGTTGGGCTCGACCAAGGTGTCCTTCGGAATGTGATTACCTCTGAACTCCCGATCCGCCATGGCCCTGTGTGGAACTCCATCCGGGACGAAGCAAAGGAAGAGAACCGGAGGACTTCGTCAACCAGCCCCATGGCGTAGGGCATTTGGGGTCGGTCGTCCAAAGAAACTTGGCAGCTGTTCCCGGTCTTTTCCTTTACCACCTTCTAGAGCTTCTCCTGGACACGAGGGAATTTGCAGAAGTAGAGGATGATCCAAGCTGTACTCAAAGCAGTTGAGTCACTTCCGGCGTGAAACAGATCGAACAAGGTCACGACCAAGTAGCGCTTTCCAACTTCACCGTAAAATGCAAAGGAATTCAGGAACTTACGTTTGCAAACTTTTCAATTTCCGCGGAAACACGTCGATGAAGTCATCGAGCTCGCCTTCATTAAAGTTTGCCTTGTGCTGTTGGATGGTTTCCGTGAAGAATGTCTTGTTTTTTTCGAACAGAGCCCGGATGTCGGTGCAGCCGGTGACCCTGGAGGATATGTTCCTTATCCAGGGGATGAACATGAAGAGACCCCCCTTTTCGATGAGCTCGTTGATTACTCTCAATAAAAAGTAGCTAGATGAAGAAGAAAAATAATGACTTGGTACTAACTATAGTTAGTTGACTTTGGACCCACTTGGAAGTGTTGTTGATCAGCTTCAACAAAGCGGGATCATCCAGTTTGGATCTCTGCGAGCTCATAATCTGCCAGAGGGAGTTGACAACGGCTAGTCTCAGCGTGTCCTTAATTTCCCCAACGGGTTTCCCCGCCTCCCTTTTATACTGATCGATGACTTCATTGCCCTCCTCCTTTTTTAGGGCTTCCATGGATGACTTCCCGAATCCAAAGTCCCTCAGTTGCCTCACTAGGAAACACCGTTGAACTTCCTATCTCTCCTCATCCGAATTGAGGACACCAAGCTCGGGAGTGTCATCATATAGGTTGAAATGCGGGGCTTTCATCCTTCCGATGAGGGCGGGGTCATTTGAGAATATCTCTTTTGGCTAGTTTGGCGTCCGAAACTATGACCATACAAGAGTGAGTTTAGTGAAATGTAATTTACGTTTAAAAATGTTAAAAATTCCTTTTAACCATCTGTTTAATGGCATGATATGACTTACTCCAAAGTTGCCAGCTTGATCTTGAAAATGTCCCCATACTGCTTTCCTCATTTTGTATACTGCTTATTTGGAGATTTGCCCTTTTGGAAATTGGCAGCCCAGAAGGTCCCGGAAATTCTTTTAATCCATTCAACTTCTTCCGTTTCTCCTGGCCTCTTTTGAAATACCTGGCAAGGCCGATTGTGGCCAACAAAATGGTTCACACTTGGAAATCTATGCTGAATAAATGGGCTCCAACTAAATGACAATTTCTGCTCCTCCAGGAATGTATCTGGATGGGATGGTCCCAAAGAGAAAACTAACTAATGCATGGCTCATGACAAGAGTAACCCAATCTAGATAATTCTCTCGTGAAGGGTAATGAATGACTTAAACAAACAAACAACCTAGCGGCAGCAACTTTAGTGTAGCACTGACCAATCGTGGGCATAATGTCCATCTCTAGGTTTTAAAACAGTTTATATGTAATATATGAAAGCTAGCAATCACAAATCACAATCCGAATCATTTTGTAAGCACCTTACCCCGTCTGCGCAACTTTCAATTAACTCAATTCTTTTAAACAAAAGATATTTATTCAAATTCGCATCGTCATCAACAGCAGCAATCACACTTCTTCTTCAACTCTCCAATGTCTCTATTTTGAAATCAAATTTATCTAAACACACCAATGCAATAGCTGCTGACAAGGAGGTCAGCAGCACCTCCAAGGAGAACAAGTAAACCTCTACATCAGCAGCTGAAAATTTGCATAATATCAGCTTAAATAAGCATTTAAAACTGCCTAGTACACTTAATTTTAGTTAACTTTATTAAGGCCTTGGAACGTTTACTTGTGAGTGCAGTTTGTTGACACCGCACCAAAGCAATCCACTTCGGAGCATGCATCAATCCTTCAATTCGGCCTCGTCAAAAATCACCCAATGGATTAAATGGGCTAGATCCCCTTCTTCGCAATATGTATTAACTTATAAAGAGCAATTGAATAACAAACCCAAACAAACTGGATAATTATTCCTACACAATAAAAAAAAAAACTTTAGTAGCTTGCTGGAATGTAATGATGGACCTGAGAGGGTACAATAAAATGAACTCGGATTAGGAATGATAACACAATGTGGAAATTGACACATCAGACAAATTCACACAAAACAGAACTCATCCAATCCAGTTGACTTCAGTTCGAGTGATACAATTGCAGACAGGATCAGGACAGCCGCTAATTTAAAAACCTCTTTTAAAAGAGGTTCTTATAAATTAAGTAAACAGGGAATCGGACTATATATAATATGTAGATAGCAGTTTTTAAAATGTGAAAATGGTTTTTAACTATTTTGCTTTGCCAAAACAGCTAGTTCATCAGAAAAATTGAACTATACTTGTCTTAAATTACCATAATCAAACACAATGTCACATTTAATACCCATTTTCGAACCTTTCTAATTATAGGTGGGGGATTATTAGAAATGGGGATTATTGGAAAGTAGAGCTTTAAAAGAGCATTTACGGTAATCTAATTGTTTGGATTGATTTTATGAGTTGAGGACAGAGCTTCAAGAGTAAGGGAGTGATTAGTCGAAATTTTTGTACTAGTTAATTCATAAAACATTCAATTGGCAACACTTTATTTTTCATCATTCAAATTTGCAGCTCACATTCATTCTATTATCCATATGTAATACTAATTTAATCGAGACTTAGTTTGTTTTGGTGAGATGCTTTCCGATCCGCAACTAGATATAACCTATCAAAGCTGTAGAAATGAATCCGGAAATGGCAGCGAATAGTTTGACTGTGATTGTTCGACGTTTACAGCATCTGTATTCGTTAAAAGCAAATAAAAGTTGAAGTGGATGACAGGCAATTCAGTAATTAATCAGTTTTATTGGTTTTAAATTCTCTCTTCGTGGATTCGTCCACAATTATGTAGTGTGCATAACTAGCTGAGGTTAACTAGCTATGTAGAGGTTAACAAGCTCAGCTGCTAGCTGTAGTAATATTAGAGGAGAAGCAACCCGTAATACGTTCATGTAAAAGCATACTTCAGGAAAACATTTACAGTTTCGATTCTAGTTTTAGTTTTCCTTAACAATTACTGCATTGTCACAGATTAGAGAACATGCCGATTTGAAATTAGTCTTACAATTTGTTACTGTGTTATATCCATTGTATGGAATGAAAATGACTTATTTACAAAGGCGAGACAATAGTGGTGCGAGATAATTTGACGCAGTCCGCCACTAGTCGCCTCTACTACAACCAGTACTACCAGCCTTCAGAATTATAAAAGACAGGAATAACCAACTGTGGGGAGGTTGAAGGGGAATTAAGACAGACATTAACTTCCGGTTTATCAATTAAAAACAATGTTTGTTTCGAGTGATGATCTAAGGAAGAATATTACGTTTTTTTAAATCACGTTCATACACTATTCCCATCTGCGACAGTGAAGGTGGATTCGATTCGATTATGTGTGCTTATCGGGAATGTTTAAGTATTTTATCATACATTTTGCAAAAAAAAAGAGGACCACATATTGAGAAGAAAATATAGTATGATGTTTGTCACGTCACGTCACAATGAATGGAGTTTTTTTTTTCTTTTTCTAGAATGACAACTACATCATCACTCGATTGTATGTTTTAAGATAAAGTCAACAAAGCAGCAAAAATTGGAAATCTAATTGGAATACAAGTTGCTCAGATCGAGCTGGCGTATATTGTAATACACAGGAAGTTCAATATTAGATTACCGGATAGACTGCTTCAAACCTCAGACCAGAGTGCTGGAATAAGGATAATAAACCACTATGGTAAAAGCACATGTGTTTTTGAGATGATGACAAAAATGTAATGCATTTTTAAAGATAATTTTATGAGAGTGATCGAAAACGATTTAGGTAAACTATGTTTTTTTCTATCTAAATCGCAAAATGCTTTTATTGTCACACATAAAAAATGACTCATAAAACGACTCGAAAATTAGCGGCTAAAGTAAAATGTCCTAAATGATAGAATGATGATGCCTCACGACAATAACAAATATTATTTAATAGTCCACTGACCACATCCAAAACAGATCGTTTACTTCCAACGCTGTTGAGCAAAGTTGTCATGAAAGATTTTAGATGAAGATTTGAGAGATTCTTATTGTGGCTTGGAAAGGGCTGGCTATAGTTAGAAGAGAAAGATATATCGCTTGGCAGATTCAGATGAGTTATCCTGTTCTATCCGGCTGTTATAAATATTAATAATAATAACAAATTATCCAAAAGCCATTTCAAGCTAAGTATTTTGGCTGCCTTTATTATTATTATATTATCAAAAGAGCTACGAACCATTTACTACAAGAGGGAGTAAGACACGCTCCCGTTGCTATAAAACTGTTCTTCTCTGGAAAAAATCTCCAGACAAATTTGTATCTTGACAACGAAAAATATCGCATG
>JAQIWX010000231.1:0-21595 GCA_034696785.1 Lepidocyrtus cyaneus | reverse complement strand
CACAATACCCGCCGAATTCTTGAGACTAATTGTAAGATTGTAACTTGATTCATTCAACCAAATTCTAGGTTCAAATCAAAGTTGAATTATATTCTAATCATACTTAAAGCAATACACATGACTTTTGTGGACAAGGAAAATCTCCTACACCTGAGTCCTAAAAGTACATATGCATGACTTATGAATGAGCTTGAGTATGGCTTTCTGCTTTTGTGTTTATTCAACGTTTTCTCAGGAGAGGATCCCATCCACATAGAATATTGAAACGGATAAAATTCCGGACATAAAATTATGAATAATCATCCTAAAAGTAAGGAGGATGTCATTATTTAGCTATTTAAATTTTCTCATCCAGCCTTCCGGTGAAAAAGGTCAACATAAAAATAAGATAAACAACCATGAGTAGTCATCCTAGTAGATTTCTTCGGCGACGGTGCGTTAAAATCAGACTTACGTTAGCTATTTAACTTGCAAATGGGATGACACTTGCGATGACGTAGGCGGCAGCCTTAAGCGCTTCCCATTATCAATATTGAATTACAATCAATTCAATCAAGTAGGAAATTCCTTTCGTTCCGGCTTGCCCCAGCCTTGCTTATACTTTGAAGGAAAACTTGCCCCACCACATGCCAGCATCAGGCCGCTTGCTTTCTTGATGTTCGAATGCACGGAAATTTAAAAAGAAATCCTTTATCCTAATCGTAGCCCTCACCTAGCTAACTAACATTCAGCAGCAGTAACACACATGTTTACATTTAGAGACGAGTAAAATATTCAAGTACATACTATGTTTCCTATTCCGATGAGCGCGATCTAAGGTTACAAATAAGCCCATGTCAACGAATCAATGTAGTGGATTATATTGAATTTCTAAAACTACGACTTTCACTCTCGACTTCCCTTTAATATCAAATGTTACGGAGAAAGTCTGTCGCTTACAAAAATATCCGCAATAAATAAAATGCTTGTATTTTAGGGATCGTTCCTTTACAATTTTTATGCAAAAAAAGACCTGCAAAATGAAAAATTTCACATTGCCCCAACTGAACTAAACTAATGAAAGTAATAATTCGCCCCGTTTATCTCACGACTTGTACTTCCATGTAATGGGATACATACACTGGCTTTGATGTAAAAAACAAGTCTACACAAAATCCTCCGTAGTCAAGTTAACTGGATCTGGATCTGCAACTCGTCTTTATGTAAAACAAAAAAATGTTACCTAAACCTTCTCCCATTCAAGATTGAATTACCGTCCGTCTTTGTTTGCGTGTAGGAAAGAGCGGATAATTTTCTGCTCGTATAAAATGCTGCTAGATTTATATGTAACTATATACTAACTATGTGTGGATGTACATAACTTTAGTGTGCGTCATCCATCACTCACCAGATGAACCAGCAACACTTTGATTCATTTCGTTGTAAATCATTTAATGCTTTTCTAGCTATGCAAAATTGATTTGACGTTCAGTTCACGGGAAGTTTGGAAGTTTGTTGTTTCCTTTTCATTTGCTAACTTTAAGTAAGTTAAGATGCAACAGTGTGTACATTTGAAAGCATTTTTAGAGCATTAAATTAAACGTTGTGAAAATTTAGATAAAATTGATGACTAGTTTGAATTAGTAATTAGTCTGAATTTGTATATAGTGTATGCATATTTGGTGTTAATTTTGGTACTGTAATGTAATGTACGTATCATGCTGATTTTTTACACAGTGATGATGAAGATACTAAGAAGAAAACATTATCCTGACTGCGCCATTCTTTCCCGACCGAGTTAGCTTTCCCAGCAGCCCCTTCAGGAAACTGCTCAAAGGGACGGGAATCCAAGTGGAAAGCTTCTTCTGTTCCCTTATCCACATAGGTATTCTACTTTCTCCTGGAACTTTCTCCACAGCATCTATACTTCGGGATAGAAATTGTTGAAGCCTTTTCTGGAAAAAGTGCGTAAGGCACGCACTCCCCCCTTTTTTCTGAAAAGAGACCACCACCATACAGTTTCACACATGGAAAACAGCAGGTCGATGAACCCCCTAACGCATCTCCACCCGCTTGGGATCCAACCCCCCTGAAAAAATTGACGTCATTGCCGAGATGTGATGACGCTCTTCCCGAAAAGATGGGACGTCACACTGAAAAGAGTGGAAGTTGCTGGTGCGGGCTTAATAGTGTATTATAGTGAAGCGAAGAGCGTATTATATTCTGCATAACATAACCTATGTGCATTCCAATTCACCACAAATTTTATAGCAGGGGGAAGGCCTATAATTCCCAAATCCGTTTCGGTCCACAGATAAGTATAATGCCACTTTGCCGTTAGGAACCGAACCGAAGTGGGCTGGGTTGCTTTATACGTCAAATTATATCCATGTGAAAGTTTTTCGGTTAATAGGGAAATAGAATCTTGATGCTAGTGATATGATGGTAGTCGGATCGGATATATGCTCCACACTACTTATACTAATCCCATCCCTAACAACTAGTCCTCCTCTCTCTTGGATACACTCAAGTAGTTTGTTATGCAAAGCTTTTGGTTCAGTCTTTATAAAAAGAGTGGTATAGGAGACATAAACATGAAAGCTGCTCTCTCTCTCTCTCTCTCTCTCTCTCTCTCTCTCTCAGTACGCACTCAAGCCCAGTGTGCAGTGCGTGAGCCCAGACTGTGTCGTTTGGGGAAGTAGGTCAATCTATGATTACTGCCAAGGACGTGCGTAAACACGGAGTTTGTAGTGGTATGCCACTGGCTATATGTATATGCTATGCACATACTTTCCATTCATCTATTACATCTCCGGAGCAATACTGATGGGCTGTTGATATAGTGTGAGGACATGAATATCTCAGCAACGCACCACTATTATCCAAAAGCTTATTGCAATGACATGTAAATTCTATCACTTTTGAAAAAAAAAAAACAGTTTCCTTCGTCATTTCTATTTCTGGCTTTCACCCTTTATAACAACACGACAGGCTGCTACATATTATCTAGCTGGTCCTACAAGAATGCATTATCACTATACATACTTTTAGGTTTTAATATTTTTTATTCTCTCTCTGTCTCCTCTTCTGTTCATTACATTATAGATAGACAGTTTGTTGTTGAGGGGTAGCCTATTTATTTATTGTTGTGCGGAGTGACGCATGCAGTTTTGATAGCGTTTCAAATTGTTGAGGTAAATATTTTATTTCATTATTTGCCATTTTACTGTGTCGACTTTCACTTTCACAGTTGACAATCATCAAGACGTATTAGGGGCTTGGTTGGATGTTTTGTGGATGTGGAGAAGGCTTTTAGTAACTTTCTTTCAGATGATGATGAAAGGAGATGACAGGTTTTTGTTGACTTCCACCAGTAGCTACTTGATGATATAATGTACAAGTACATTTACAGTTCAGTTTACTGGTATGGTGACGGTAAGGGATGGGACGTTGTGCGTAAGCTGGGGAGTGAAATGAGGGCACAGCATCATATGATGGAGGGGATACACACTATGGAGATTTTCAAGTAGGAAGATTGAGGAAGTGGATGACGGCAAAGGAGGAGAAGAGGAGGAGGATGACGATGATGATGATTATACTTTCATTCATTCCCTTTCGCTCCTTCATTCATTCATACCAATTTTTTCCTCCTAAAGGCCAAGCCAAGCAGCTACATCCTCGGCTGGCTGACGCACATTCTCCTCATGCTCTATATAGAGCTTACGCATGTTTATCTGCATCAATTTTCTTGCTTACGCACATTCCCTCCCGAACTCCCTGGTGCTTATAATGGACTTCTTTTTGGATGTGAACGCACATTACTACTTTCGCTCCTCTTGTTCCGTTCACGAAGTTAGTTTGTGCTGTACTGTCGTTGGGAGTCGAAGTGGCAGCTTAGCTTTCACCTTTTCCTAGAAGAGAGGCCTACAGCGGGAGCTGTTCTAATAACTGAACAACGGCCAGCAGCTTCCAATCACGAGATTCGTTTGAAAGGAAAAAATAATGAATGAATGTAAAAATAAAAAAGCAAGAGTGAGCGGAAACATAATACATGCTAGAATATCATATCATTACGTACGTACATATGGAATGAGGTCTCGGAAATTCATATAATTTGTAAATCACAAATATTATTTTCAATCCGCTTTGGCTCACCAATACTAACTATGATTGTGCTGATGATCGTAGTATTTTGTATTAACTTAAATATTTTGTATGTTTCGATCATTTACAATTAATGACACACGCATTTTTACAAAAACGTATGTCTGTTTCCCGTGGTTTTCAATTGTTTGCAACTTGTTATCATATATTAAGTAAAATTACAGTCAGTTCAATTAGATTCTTCCAAAAACATAACCGCAAGTTATGGCATTCGCTTGCTGTAAATCACAATTTCATTTTGTGTGTGCGAAAACGATACTGTTGAATGGGGTGCCCGGGAGAGTAAGTAAAATGGAAGGGGTGCAAGAAGATGTCCTCTTCATCCAAAACTAGGAAAAACCGCAAGCCTTGGCCTTAGCCACTGAAATGTGCTAGGCACTGGAATGGGGGATTTCTTTGAAGGAGAAAGTAAAGTTTTGTGACGATTGTGTTTTAATTCGAGTAGAGGCGTCTGACTCGTCAAGTCAAAAAATTTAGGTATCACGTTTCTACTCATTTTTTTATTGACATCCTCCAATGCAATCATTTAGCTTCCCACATCATCGGATGGTTTAAATAAGATTCCTGTTCTAAATAATAAGCCATTTAAATAAAGATACAATTTGGAGTTTATTACTGGCTGGCGTTGTGTTGTTAGATTGGAGGGTGATGACGGTTAATTTAACCCTGGCCCAACTCTCCACTCAACTTTTAAAGGATCCAGCGAGTGTGACGCATATGATATTGTCAAGATATCCAATCCCAGATTTGGGTTTGAGTTATGTGCGTAACTTTCAAGTGGATCTACGTAAGAGAAAGCTTATGGCTTTATACTGATGATGGTGCTGACCTTAAAACACGAATGACTTGGTGCGTGAGATAAAAGAATGTGGGAAACAGATATCAGAAATAGATGGATATAAAACGCAAATATAAATTCTATTACCCAATATATGGACCGTCCCCTTGGAAGGAAGGGAAAGAATAGTGAAAATTGTTGGGTGAATATAGTGTTGATCTAACGCACCTACATACATATTTTCCATGTGCGTCATCAGATGAAGCAGTAGCGGGAGAAGAGGAGCAGCGTTCGCATACATCTCTCCCTCTCTCTCACAGCTCGTTTCTTTTCCCCTTTCTCTTACGAAAAACTGTACGCAGAAACGCAAGTTGAAAATCGCAACGAAAGAAACATTTTTTTTCCTTGAGCGAAACGATTATATGTACAAGAGAGAAATTTTGTGAATGTGCGTAAGAAGGACGGGCGGACGCAAGGCAAGCAAAAACCCTAAAAAGCTTGACTTGATCTCTCACAGTATGAAAAACAAGCGTGATAGTGTTTGATCCACTGCAAGCAAAGAAAATTGTATTACGCAATTGGATGCAAGTAAATGGGCATGGTATGGTATGTATGGTAGAACGCTTACGCATTAAAATTGGCAAGGGTAAAAACAACTTTTGGAATGCAGGTTTGCAACATTTCCATTTGAAACGTTGAATTGAATTTTATTGAATAGATGGTTTTTTAAAAAGGAAGGAAATTTTGGATTTTTCTAGCAATTTTCTTGATATTATTAAGTTTTTTTTAACCTTATTCAAAATGCCCCATATGTTGCTTAGTTAAAACTTTCCTCAATAACAATAGTAAAACAAGTTTCAATTTACCAATATGTTGTGTATTTCATGTTTTGGGATATGAGCAAATGTACTCTCTAAGTACAACTGTTACTGTGTTGTTTCATGTAAATGCGTTTTTAATGAAGGCATGAATAAATTATCTCTATTCATAAAACTTCATTTGCATAAAACAACATCGCATCTATATTAATTTGAGAGTATGCTAGTAAATTAGTAAATGATACATTGATTGAAAAGTAAGGTCACTTGATAACTGTCAGCAATATCAGTCAGCAATTTGAGAGTGAGAGTGCCTTCCCTACGCTTATCATAGATACGAAAATTCTGGGGAAATAAGATTTTGGAAATAAGCCTCTCCTATAAAAAAAACTCGCTCTTTTAACGGCCTCACCGTAAAAAAATTTCAATGATAAGGCCTCCCTTGAGTTAGAAGAAATACGGTTATAAGAACTACTAGCCGGGTTTTAATAACTAGTTCATTCCATTCAACAAGACTACAAAAAATTTGCCTGTCCAAGAATTTGCTGTTTATCTAGTTTGATGCATTCCTACTGTATTTTGATATATTGGTAACCAGACTCAAACTGTTACACTGTATTACATATTCCCAGCGTTCATCGGCAGAAGAGAGCAGATGAATGAAGGAGTGGAGTTTCCTCTATATACCACTTGGAAAAAGTTTTTCCCTTTGACATTCTCTGGGAATAAATTTTTATGTGCTGCTGTGATATAATGGGGAGGCTGTACTATTCTTAGACGCACATTCGCTATTTTTAGCGTTATAGCTATTTGTTCCCTACATAGTCTATACATATTTATGTGTGAAAGGATGTACCGAAGTGCGTAAGAGGAGGGGATCTTGGAAGAGCAAGTGTTTCAGCTTGCGGTATCTGTTAACTGTGGTTCGTCCTGCACTCCCAATCCCTCCTTCCGCGCTATGAATGAACTTTTTTTTAACGATGATAATAATAACGATATACTTTCTCCCGGAGCAAATGAACTGAACTATCGTCTCTGGCCAAAATAATAATTGTACTTGCCTATACTTTATTTTATGTCATGAAAAATGCAAAAAAAAATCATTATATTAGTTTGTATTATTTTCTTTTTTGTTGAGCAATTATCCACACGAGATCAGTCTATTGTTGTTAATTGCTGTTGTTGTAGTTAATGCACCTCTATGTGGATGTTTCCTATAATATTCTGGCCTGGCAATTCATGCCCCAACCTTTCCTTTTAAATGCACACCGAACCACATAGCTAATCCAGAAAGAAAGTTACCGTTTGGGGTATATCGAGAAAGGAATATATATTGTTAGCAAGAAGATGGCTCCATAACGATTTGCATCATGTCTGTTCCAGTTTGAATATCAACCTAATGGAGTAATAAGACTAATCAAACCACTAATCCAATAATGAGTCAAATTTGAAAGCAATAATAGCAATAGTAATAGTAATAATAATTTCCATTGGATAGTAGCAAATATCAACAAAAATCATGTATAAATAATGTAGCTGGTTTTAATTTATTTTTATATTTATGTATGTCCAACCTGGCGATGGATACACAGATTGTAATGCAATTATACATAAGCATGTCTGCAAGAAATCAATTTTTATTGTGGGTCGCCATAGTATTTTTTACGTCACAGGTATTATGACGATCGAGTTTGTGGGAATTAGGAAGATTATGAAAAGTGATTGGATGACACGGCACGATATGGATACCAAGAAGGGCTGGTTTAATCAAGCAATAAATTGTACAGACTTCGATTCAGGTTTTAATCAAAATCAAAATGACGTCCTAAGGCTCTATGCTAAGAATATGAATTAAGTATGGATGGATTGTCGCATTGGTTTTTCGCTTTGGTAACTCCTCACAGTAAGGAGCCCTTTTTCCACAATATGAATTGAATTCTTGTAAGAAATCTAAAATGACATGAATAATAATACCTAATCCTTACAATAGTTTAAAGCTTGCTTTAACGATACATATTATGACCCTACTCACTAATGTCCGATTAGATGTTGATTGACTGAATAAACTTAAGATGTATAATTCCAGTGTAGTGGCATTTACGTAGGAGATTTTTCGGAACTACGCCTACCGCATTTCCCTGCTGTCACCTGTCTTGTTTCAGCCTCGATTCATTCGCAAAATCGGTATTCTGTATTGATGGTAATGTTTTATGATGCACAGCAGTTAGGAATAAGCAGTGTCGGCAGTCCGGTAGCTCAAGCGTCTCAAGCATGTATCTTAGTTTTGCATTTCCACTAAATCAGTTTGTTCAATGGAAAAGTGTATTATTGGCTCATTTTGTATCCACTAGCAATTAACTGCTACATAGTCTTCCTGGTACATACCCACATATTTCGTTTCATGCATGTATGATATGAGTCTAAATTGGGAACAGGATTACGTCATGTCACTTTCATGTACAATACATCATTCTTCCTATCCTTTATCCGTAACACAAGTAAACCCTAAAGGTCTGCAAAGTTGGAACGTCAGGTCAGATATAGCTATAGCTACATTTTGAAATGAATGGAGAGTTTCGCCAGTCACCTACTTTCATTCAAATTTATTCTGTTGCAGGGAGGAAGCTGCGTTACGTACCTCATGCTTGGCTTTTGGCAAAAGAGATGTTTCGAACGGGAATCTAAAAAGAATGGAACTGTGGTCGGCTGGCCTTCACAGCGCACACAAGTCAAGGCTATTTTCCTTACGCACTTTTTTAACCTGCATTACTGTTAGTTAAGTTATTGAGGAAGTATTATTGTTAAGTCACCCAAAATATTTTGCTGTGGGTAACCAGCTGCAGAATAAAAGGGCTGAAATTATATCTGCATATATCATACAGATCAATTCTTGATTTTGCTAGAAATTAATTTTTATCGGAAATTAAGCGGCGATGTATGGAATTTAGTTTGTATGTGTTTGTTTTTGTAAATCCGACATTTCTAAAGACTAAACTAACAAGACTACCCAAGTAGATAAAATTAAGTAATTGATAATTACGTAATAGCTTCTTCCTTACCTTGCTCATTTTCGAATCCGTACAAACATGGCTTTTAATCCAAAATACGGGGTCTGCAGGGAGCAAAACGAATTAATTGACATAGGTTCGGTAGTTATTGTTAGAAAAAATGCCGCATGAAAGATAAATGTTTTTTTAATTTGGAAATTTTAATATCACTTTTTGTTTACTAACACCATAACTAAAATTCTATTGTCTTGCAAACTTTACAACCAGTCAACTGAAACATTTTTTATCGTAAAAAATCGTGTCCAAACACATGACAACAGTTTGCTAAAAAGTTTCCAACTTTGCAAAAAAAATCATTGTTCCTAAAAATGAACAATTCTTTGAAGAAGAAAAAAACTTTCACTTGAAACAGGCCTCAGAACAATAACAATGGGAAAATGGAAACGCTGGGGTATGGAAGCTCCAGTTTCCAAACTGCGTGCAAGGCCCATGCTAAGCACGAAATGACAGGAGTTTGCAAATGGTTTTTTCTCTAGTCGCAAACCTCTCTCTCGCAAGCAACGCTGCTGATCTTCCGTTGCGAACCAAGTATTTCGGGATATTCCTTGGCACATCGTCGGAAGGGAACTGAACCCGGGTAGGGTTTTGAATGAGCATTTTGTGAATGGAACGAATGAGTGAATGGGGCTGGGAATGACGTCAGCAGGAATTGATTGACGGTTCGCCACGTGCCGTTTAGTCTGTACTTTCTCGTTCGTTCCCATGCTCGCAATTTCTCAATCCAGCAAGTATTCTCCGGTGCTATCCCTTTCCCTATCTATGTTTATGCGTCGTCGGCTGGGATGGATATGCGAAAACTTGCGGGGCTTGGAAAACGCACTACGGAGTATAAGCGGAGAGAAAATCCATTCTTTGCTGTGCCAGCGCCAACCGTTGCTTTCTTCCCTTCCCTTTATGAATGGCCATGTTTGCTTTCTCCTCGTCTCCTTATATATTCAGACCACGCTGGTACTTTTTATTGTAAAAAAAAGTCCCTACCTTCCGCAAGAAATAAGCATATAACAGGAAACTTGGGGAAGTGACTGCTGCTATGTAAATAAGAGGCGATGGTGGTGGTCTATATAGGCTTCTATACTTGTTAGGAACACTTTTGTGCGTAGATACGTCTTGGAAATAAGAAATGTGAAAAAAATGAACGAAATAAGCACGTATGTGGAATACTTTTATCTCATTGCCTGAGCTGGGTTCGGGCTTGGTTTGTAGGAAACGATTTTTTTGGGTGAAATTCAATTTGTGTCCGTCTGCCTACTTGATCATGAAAAAAAGTAATGATGTCTGTTATGATTAAAAAAAAGAATTTTTAATCTGTAGAACCATAAAAATCAGAAGGTCGTAAAAATCCCTACGTGTTTCCACAGGCCTGCTGGCCTGCAAGGTTTTTTGGTTTTGCAAAGTAATATACGACCAATGAGCTATCATCGGAACTGATTTCCTATTATGATTTCAATTACCTAGTGGGTAACCACTTAACTACAGTGGTTTCGCTGATTTGTTTTTCACCTCCCCGCAAGCTTCAGTCAATCAACCAGCTTCTTCGTTTATTCTCTACAGATGCTCTGATTGGCCAGACGAGAAATGTATGCTTAAATTTGTTTGGAGTTGTTAGAGAATAAAGCAGATATGAATTTCGGGGTTTACTTTTAGGTATGTATTATCTAATGTTATATAGGATTGAGGTTGAACTTACGTCAGTTCAGATCAATCTTTTTTATCAATGACTTTTTCGTGGAATTAGTGGATCTACAATGGGGAAAAAAGGTTCGTGCGTAAACAGGAGCAATCTACAGAAGGAGGAGAAGGACATTCATAATCAGCTAACAACGGCAAAAGAATAGGTTTAATTCTAAAACATCAGTTGGTGGACCGGAAGACAAGTAAGACTCCTTCCAAGTTTCAAGTCATTAATGCTTTAGAAATGTAGATGAGGGTGGGTGGATAATTGAAGGCTGAATAATACACTGCTAATGACAATGTTACTTAGGACGTGGAAACTGACTGTAATAAGGTACTTGGTTGAAACCAGATTAAAATTATTACATATAAACCATAAACTTCGGCCGCACCATATTTATAGCTATACCTCACTCAGTTTAGCTTTTTAGGGAAATTACCCACATCTGACATCTTTTTAGCTAACTGGTTTAATAGAAATTTTGGAAAAATATTAGTTACAAGGCAAACAATCTGACAGTTGATATTTGTGAAAGTTGTCTTTTCATGGATTTATTAGATGTACAAAGCTTGACAAAAAGTTAGAGAGGAGGGAGGAGGAAGGATGTCAGCCGAATTTACCTAACTACGATGAAACTATGATTTGGTAATGTTGTTAATGATATGTCTAATTGTCTATGGAATTATTATATTTGGAGTAGCTTATAGGTGTAATTGCTGGGAGACCAGTACAATGTAACTGAAGCAATCTTACACGTTAATAAATTAAATATAAAAAAATATTTACGAAAACCGGAAACTGATCGTGAGCGAAATGAAAGAAAACAAATTATAATTATTAGCATATTACGTTTGTAATGTACAAGTTTTTCTACAAATGATACAAATCAGAATGATAAGAACATCGTTCAAAATGCTTGAAATAATACTAACGTAAGCCGAATTCGTGGAAAAATATACAACTAACAGCACAAATTGAAAAAAATGCCATGAAGAAGGGTAAAAGTATGTTGTAAAAAACATAACTTGTCGAAGTGAACCGTGACATAAAATACCTGAATGAACTTCTAACCTTTTACCTAAGCAGTTACTTAACTGTATTCCTAATATGCTTATCGATTAAATAAATATAGAACGTGAAGTATTTTTTTTGTTTCCCGATCTCAAGATATTAACTGGCATTTGGCAAGATTAAAGATTTCTGAGGTATTGATGAAGAAGAGGAATGATTGAGTTCAGTCGAAGAGTGTCTTTCAATCCGACAAAGAACCCAATCAGAAAAACTGATATTCATTGATGACTGGCATGTGACTCTTCAGTATTCAAAGGAAGAATAAACTTCAATTTCCAACACTATGTGCTTAAAGTCGTCTGCTGTCCTTTGCTATTTTCGCGTTTGTAAATCGAATGTTGTAGGAGCAACTTCTGAATGCACATCGAGCATTGTTGGCCTACGATTTACATAAGTAATACGATATGATGGTTCATGCGCATGACTATGGGACTTCACGATTAGTAGTTCAAATTCAAGTAACTGCTGCTTCCGCCCAGCAAGATCCAACAGCCAATCAGGAGATTCGTCACTTTTTACTTTTTAACCTTTGCCGCATGAATACATTGCGAAATTCGGCCATGCAAACGGCCATTCTTTGTTTTTGCCTCCATGCATTTTTCGGTATTTACTTTCGTCACTTGGATTTTGATCTGCTTAGTGGAATATTAGGGGTTCCACGAAAAATGACGTCATCAGTCAACCATATGGCCGAGTTTTAGGAAAACACACGACAGGTCTCGGATTGAGTATGAAAATCTGAGCTGAGCCTTTTCCAGCCAATCCCAAACGAGATGATGCACGAAAGGCGGAGCGTGCAGCTGACAGGTCTCAGCTTCAGCCTGAAATACACCCCAAACAAGCTGCTGTATGTAGCAAGCGTTGTGCATAGCAAGCTGGCGCAGCAGACGCAAGCTTAGATGGATATGCCGATCTGCTAGCTGGATGTGTGCTGCGGAGATCGGAGGAGCGCTGCTGTTGTCGGTTGAGTGAGTATGAAAATCCGAACTGAGCTCTGAGCTTCTCTAGCCAATCCCTAATGAGATGATGCACGAAAGGAGGAGCGTGCAGGGGCTGATGTAGTGCACGGTGTAGCTGATTGGTTCTTTTGAAATTTGTAGCGCACAGTTGAGGCCGGAGTCAAAAGCTCAAAATAAATGCTCCTCTTTAGAAACGTTTGTAGTAAAAGCCTGTTGTGATGGTTGATTGATGCTGATCCTGTCGCTAATTGTTTGATAAATAAAATGATGATTACTACCTCTGTTATTTAATTAATAGCGTTGTGTCGTGCAGCCATTCTATTTCACATTTTAGACTACTTTTCTGCTATTTTTTTAAATTCTCAACTGGTGGTTGGATGGTGTCTCATGCGAAGAATGCGAAGTGGTATTTAAAAATAATTGATTCAAGCAGTTGGTAAATGACCAAACACAAGGATTAAAACAAAGATTGCTTTGGACGAACCCGATCGTAATGAATCCTCCTGAAATGAAATGAAGGACTAGAAAAAACGGGGCCTTGTCCTTTGTAGTATCGAAATCGGTCGTTTGTAGTGACCGCTGCAAGGTACGTTATTTTGGAATGCTAGTTAATTAAGTAAGAACTAGTGCAAATTAATAAGAAGAAATTGAGTTGCAAAGTTTATTTCAGTTTGAAATCATTTATTGAATACAAAGCGTTTCCAGTTCATATCCATAATATATTCATGATGGACAAACATTTAACAATAATATTATGCGTTTACGGCTTTCACTGATTGCTTTTAGTATGAAATTTAGTTTGCGTCAAACCCTTCTTGGCTGGGTTGGTCAGTGCAAATTATATATGGCTTCACACCTGTTTTTTTATTCGACTTTTACCTAACCTATCAATACAACGCCAACCAACCTTTCACCGTTTATCATGAATGAGAAAAGAGATACCAGAGACCTCCTGCAAACTCCTCTTCCCTTACGGAAGCAGAATCGGAATCCTTCGTTTCTGGTTCAGCTAGTCTTTGTCAGATGGTGGATATGTTGCATAAGCTGCTGAACAACTTTTTTTCTACCCCCGTCCCCATCCACAAAACCAAGTTAACTCAAGCGTAACGACTAAAATCCTCTGGTTCGTGAATTGATATGTCCATTTCACGGAAGTTTAAAGGTGAACACTAGCTGATATCATTCAAAATTATGAATATGTAATTAAGTATTAATTTTAAATGAGATTTATTGCACAATGCAAAATGGTACTTAAAGTTCTTTCTTACTTTCGTTCAATTCAGTTCAGTTGTCATGAAATCTCATTTTTGTTTCACATAAAATACATGTTATTACCAAAGTATACCGACGAACGTTGTTAGGTGAATTAGGGAGATGCCCAGTAAATAGTAAAAGTCTAAAGTCTAAACTTTAACTGAGAAAATACTCAGCGTACTTTTCCTTTATCATTACAAAGTTTGATCAGTTACTTAGCTACACATATTTTTTTAATGTATCGAGAAAGGAAATATTTTATTTTTGAATAATATGTTGAAATCCTCGTAAACAAATATTTTGCATTCACAATCAGTATTATGCTTTGGGAAGGAAAAAGAAACATGATCGGTTTTAACTTACAATCTTGCGAGAAATCAAAATGAAAATTACATACATGCATGCTGCTAAAGAAGCAAGATATGAAAGTGATGTAATGCATGCTAGACGATTTACTTACTATCCCTTCGAAAACATACCTGCCATTTTTTTGCACAGCCACAAGCTATAAGCAAGCAAGTGTCTTCATCCTAACTTTATTACTATTTTTTTTGCAAAAATTTCTCGGTTGGATTCCCATTTGAAGGGAAGGTGGAACGGTACTTGTTTCCGCATTATGGTAGAGCCTGCTCTGCTCTATCAAACCAAAACCAGGAAGTGGAATGGGATAAAAAAAATCTGCTGAATTTGATGTATGTACATGAAACATGAGCATCATCATATCATCCTTGCCGATTTTACCTTCACTTTGCTTTCATCATCACACCACGTTCAGCAAAAATTACCCAACGTAAGAACGCAGTGCAGTGGCTTGTCTAGTTTCAAACGATATATTTTATTGAGGCTGCTGCTGCTCGCTACATTATTGTATTGCAACTGGTGGTTTTTCTTTGCCTTTCTTAAATGACGAGAACTAGCATTGTTATCAAAACTGGGAAAAGTACAACATAACCGGGGGAAAGGAACTGGGACGGTCGGATGGACAGAGACGGGAGGGTACATGAGAGAAAATCGTATTATAACACTTTAATACGCATTATTTTATTTCATCGTCAATCCTTTCACTGTTGTTATTACTTGATGGTGATGTTGATTTTGGTACGGGAGGATAAGATCATGATGATGCTGATGACGACTTTTTGTAGGAGCTACACAACATTGATAGTGCTTAATATAATGGGATGGTGGTGGAGACGACGGGAGAAGTACTAATGCTGTGGGAATGGGGAAGGAAGGTAAGCCAGTTACTGCATTCATTGTTATTACTACACGATGAAAACGAAAGGGTCAACGGCCGGGTACGGTACATCGTATTACCTGGCTTTTCGGCTCGAACATCAGCCCTGCCTCCCTCCCTATTAAAATTGTGATGCTGTGGCCGTGCTGGTTATGGTTGTATGATATGATAGGATGGTTAAAATCCCTATTTCTATTAAGGCAACCGTCATGCTAACATAATTGTTTTTAAATTAAGTTTTATTATTATTCATTTTTGTTTAAATGAATACAATTTAATTTATTATCTGTGGGGTTTTAAGTCAAGTCCAAGCAATCCCTTACGTTTCTTCTTCTTCTTGAGGATTAAGTGGTGTTTAAAGGAATCTACCGGAAAAAATGAGATGGCTTACAGGAAACTAGTTCTTTATGAAATGCTTTTCTCCAATTAAGTAAAGCTACCTTAAATGACGACTTACAAAAATGATCCACATGAAGAAATAATAAATATTATTCCTGGCAGGAGCAAATTGGTGAGCATAAGCAACCAACATGAACTGATTTGGAGGTACTTAAAATTCGGTCGTTAATACTTCGAAAAGAATAGTTAAATGACATTTTTAAATGGTAAAAGAGAGCTAAAAACAGTAAAGTCAAGTGTGACCATGATCACATTATTAAGCGTAGCTAATAAATCTAGTGGTTTAGTTAGTACTAAAAAATTATGAATTTTTTCCCTGACCATTACCTCATTGTTGGTCATGAGGTTTACGATGATGCAGGTGGAAGTAATAATTACCCCTCATGAAAATGTGAAATTTAAGTACTTAACTAGGTTCCGATACTTCAGCATTTCACGCTTAGCCATCATCTGTCATTTTGCAGGTTAGAAATTTGCAACTGCACTGCAGCCAGTCAAAGAGGTGACGCTTTGCTGTCATTAACTATTATAAAGGACTTGCTGAGTAGTTGAGTTTGAATCGTTGCGTGCTGAGTGAGTGTTCGTCCATAAAAATAACCAACCTTTTCCCGAAGTAGTGCTATCAAGCGAAGCGCTAATGGAATGGAGACCAACATTAATGGAAAAAATGTTCCGTTAGTTATTCATTATTCTTTTTTTATGACGACGAAGCATGGTGACATTAAAAGAATGATGTGTACTGATTCAATGTTTGTCCGTCTGCATTTTCAGTTTTTCCTCCGCCATGTCCATTCAAAATACTATTTCCAAGAGAACCGCCTCTAAGTTTGTTTCAGGGTCTTCATCACATGGCGGTATTTTGCAGCCATCATTGAGCCCCGGTAACGTGTCGGGTTCTCGTTTATTACCTTTTTACAATGGACGTGGTCACACACTTGATGCTGTTGAATGACTGGCTAGGTTTGGGTCTGGGAAAGATGATGAATGGGGGTGTTATTTGCACATCTTACGACATTAGAAAACCATTATGTAGTGTTCCTCTCCTCCGAATAGGTGATCATTCACAATTCATCATCACTTTAGCAGACAGATGAGTGCTGTTTTTGACGATTTTTTATGCTGTTTTTAAAAAATTTGAGTGCTTTTGAGTGAGTGCTCAAAATTTGACCCATATTAAGAAATATTTTTAAAAATTTCTGAATTAGGCTAACGAAAATAACATTTTGCAAAATTAAACAAAAGGACTGTTGAAATCCTATTTTTTACTAAGAATTTACTGTCAGATTTAAGGTTTTTTTTCTTGAATATTAACAATTAAATTCTCAAACGTAATTTTTTCAAAAAAAAAATGCTGGTTTTACCTTTTTTTGAGGACAAAACTGGTCATTATATACTATATTTTTGGATGCTTTTTTGGAATTTTTGAGTGCTTTTTTAATTTTGTTGAGTGGTTTTGAGTGCTAAAAATGCTTTTTCAAAAAATGAAACATATATTTGGAATCGTCATGTTTCCCTTGTCAATCTGAACTTGAAACCACCTATGTAGCATAACGAATGCTTTCGAGTGCTCCTCAGTGCCAGTTGTCTTCCTTAATCATCACCACTACCACATAATATTGCAGCGCCGATGATGCTTACACCACTAATCGTTTAGCATTGGCTATTTTGGCGGGTATCTGTGAATTTTCAATGCTTGCAATAAAATGCTCAGCTTAACCGAACTGAATATTAACGCAAAAATAGATGGACACGGATCGTGATCATCCTGAGACCAAGCTGCGGATGTTATAGTCTTGACCTTTGGAATTGTAAAAAGACATCTCATTCGAACTAAACTTAAACTCTGAAATTGCAAGTAGAAGTAAGACAGTTGGAAATGATGGGATGAGTCGACCACCCCACGGTTCCATCTATTTTTACCATTATGCATGTGCTAATTGTTTTAAGCAGGAATGTATTACGTGACCATGCCATATCGGAACGTTCCGCTTTGCACAGCGTTCATCCATTTGGAGCTCGTCATTTCGGATGGAAGCTAACTAGGATGCATAATATAATGATATGAGTAGAGGTAAGTAAGTGGATTGCGTGCTAATTTTCCGAATAACTGTTTCAAGACACCTGCCTAGTCGTAGCAAATCCGGTGTAATCGATCTCTGCCAACCCAACACACCAAACCAATGCATGAATCCAATGAATTCCAATGAATCATCATTGTTCCCTCATTCAATGGAACTATGCGGAACACAGACAAGAAGTGACACAATTCCTACACTTGAAGCTTTTTTACGAGCGAAATAAGTAGCTATAATGGCAACTCATACATGTTAAAAAGATAACGCATTCCTGATATCCATTTTTCTGATGAAGTCTTTCTCCAAAACGAATTTTACCGTTCTTTCTTCTCCTTCTAGCTTGTTTCAGGAAATGGCCTATGACTATATAATATGCACACAGTAGGTAGCGTAGTAAAACGATATAAGTACTTCATCACATCATCATCTCAGGAAATATGAATTATGAAAATCTTTTAAAAGTTGATAGCTTCCGAAACTAGGGCAGGACAAAACTTTTTTTTACATATGTTGTCCATTGTCGGTTGAATGATTATGACTCCTCTCCGTTATGAAGATCATAATCCTAATCATAAAACTTTTGTTCAATTTCTCTTCCCCTTAAAAATGAATGGACTTTTATGTAAGCTTCAAAATATGATTGTCCTTTTGTTTGCGCTTGCCCATCATTAGTTGCAGTAGTTGTAGGAGGACGGAGGAGGATGCTCGACCTATTTACGATGGGTTAAGATTTTATCCCTGAAGTTTACTAAAGTAAGTTGTTTTCGGAGAGAGATGATATCATATCTGGAACGAATTGGAATCTCTGGCAATGCGACCCTTCCTTCCTTCCCTTTACCCTTAAAAAACCTGGGATGGATTGCCTTGTAAAAAAAGAAGATTGTTGAATGCACGGTCGGAGGGGCATTTTTTTATTTGAAGTAATTTCCTTATTTTTATTACATAATACAAAGGATCCATTATATAAGAAGCTTTTATTTGGACAAAAAATATCATATTTACATTATTATTCCACTTCCTCTTCTTCTGGGGAATGATGCTGCGAGGAAAGGATTTTTTTAAATGTGGATCAAATTTACACAAACTTTTATGGCATAGTCTGATTTTTTCATAATTCAAGAAAATGTCCCAAAAATGTGAGATGTAGAGGTTTTATGCTGTACATTTTTCCTTTGTTAGTAGTTACTAATTGCTTTCAACATTTAGTCCAATTATCTGGAATATATTGGATGATTAGCCGTGTTAGGCTTAATATTCATTTTAATTGTTTCTAATTTAATCCAGGTTTCATTTTATTTATTTAAACTATTTACTGCAGACAATTAAGAACATGCCGAGTCAACTGAATTTACGGGTTTTAAATATGTAGAAATTTTAATGGAACAAGTAGAAGCTACTAATAGTAGGATAATTGTACCGGTCATGCCATATTGTCAACGTGGCTGGATCGACAAGAAAAAGTGAAAACAAGCTTAGGAGAGAGCGAGAAAGAGACATCCCTTTCAGCTGTCTCAGTCTGCAGTGTGGATTTTACAACTGGAAAGTGCATTTAATAATTGTTGTAGGCCCGAGTCCGAGAGCAGCGACCTTGGTCCCTTTTCCTTCACAATAATGCAATGAATCTACCTACAGTACCCATCCATTTACAACAATACCTTTTTATTTTATGACCGACTGTGTTGTGATGATGTAAAATGTGAATGCAGAGCGGTTCCTAATCCAATCCCTTCCTGATAAGGCTACTTCTTCGTAGACCCTTTCCGTGCTGTTATATGACTGCCTTTAAAAGTGGGAGGCATTTATTTATTGGAGAAGTTGCTTGAAATTATTTATTTTACGATGTATCAGAGCGAGTGGGTTTCCCTCTCAGCAATCGTAATCATGTTAAAATGCTAGTTAAAAGAAATTTGTCAGCTCAGTAGCCAAAGGAGTTATTGGAGTTTAATTGATTGTTTCAACAAGTTCTTTATGACGATGATATAAAAACTAATCATTTAAATTTCCTAAATTCAAGAGAAATAGTTATGTCCACTTGTCATTACAAACCAGGCGTGAATGTCCGAAAAGCATGTGAATATGATCGTGATTGAAAATCATGATAGATGATTTGATGATCTATTCATGTGATGCGTTATGAAAAACTAGAGTTGGTGGCTGATTATGAGTAGGTTTCAGGCAGTTTATGTATTAATAGACTTTAAAGAAAGTGAAGAAAATCAGAAAATGGTTCGATTTTTGAAGAAGGGTTGAATGTGTCAGCTACGCATTCAATGTGTCAGGAAGATTAGGTACCTAAAATATTTGTTGGAGACTGAAATGAGGCTTTAAATTATTTTTCCCCCTTGATTTGATATTTCACATTTGTGTATTTTCAGATTAACAAAGGTCAATATTCTCAGAATTTTTTTCTTCTGGATTTCATTGCCCTCTTCCTGTTAAATTTTATTTAAAAATGTGACACATGCATCAGGTTTTTTGATGAAAGGAAGCCTCCACTCCACTGCATTGTTGTATGGCATTAGAGAGCTCTCTCATCCCATTTATCAGAAGAAAAAATATTTGATGACTTCTTATGAAGGCTTGGGACTCGGGACGGACACTGATACTTTGTCCATTTATTTATGTCACTTAAAAAAGTGCACCACCATTTGAAAAAGTTGTGAGTTCAACGAAACGAAATTAGGCTGAGGAGAAGGGAAAATGGCCAGGTTTAAAAACCCAGCTAAAAATAGCTTAATTACTTATTCTGGTAACCAAATAGAACTAGGTATGTGTAAAACGAACCATTCATCTGATGGATCGTTCGATGAACCAAGTCAATGTCCTACAGTTCAACGTGGAAAATTATGTATGTCTTTTGGTGTTGGAAACATTTTATTGCGTATTCACAAGTGGCTAAATAAAAATAATACAAGCTCGTTCATGTACCCGAAGGAAACACCTTCCTGGAAGATTCCTTGAAAAAACGTCATTGTCACCGATCAGTCAACCAACCAGCCCCAGAAGTGTTTAAAGATGAATCAAAGTTAAACAGAATACTAAAACTTGTGCTTGGTATTATTGCCCTCTATGCTAATGACCCATATGGCGACTCAAAACCTATCACATCGCAGAAGAAATAGGTGGCTTCTTTCTGGATGCCAAATGCGCGCACACAGAAAGTGTTTGAAAACGACTGAAAAACTTTGAAATTATAAATTGTTTACGGATCACCTGGCAATGGATATGCAAATAGTTATTTATCTGTGATCAACATCGACAGTGCATAACGTGTAGTAAATCGGAGTGGATGAACTCAAGATGAGTTGATGCGATTCATTCCCGGAATCTTTAATATTGCGAGTTGCAACATTTTCTGAAGCATTAGCATAATAATCGGGTATCATCATCACGCACCTACATGGATTTGTTTGCACATCATAATTCATCCCATTATCTTCTCCAGAATTGGTATGAATTTGCTGGAATAGTGAAGTAAGCGCCTAACTTTCTAAATCATCAAAATATGCGAAGTTTTATTTAGCATGAGCAAAAATATTACGGTTTTCTTACAGTCTGAAAGAAAACATGAGCCAACATTTAAAAAAAAACCTTTCCTAATTACAATGATTAGAGTAGAGTAGGTATCTAACAAAAGCTTTTTTTGAAATCCCCAATTATACCCGATGGAGTTTCACCAAAAAGAATTTAAATGTTGTATTGCATTTCTTTAGCTTTACCGGTTGTTTAAAAAGCCGGCATAGGATTGTGCTTTGTACACACGTATGTGAAATTTAATTACCCATGTTTAGCTTTAATTACACGATACGGACATATACCGGCTTTTTGAAAGTACATAATAAAAAGCCTTAACTATCGATACGACGACGTGTTAAGGTTACTTCTGTCACAGCAGCCATATATTACTTTCGCCAGTAGTCATTTTATGATTGTGTTGAATGAACAGTTGTGATGGTATGACACAACCCATGTTCCGTTCGGGTCCCCTTCAGCTTTCATTTTCGGTACTGTAAAACAGGAATCAGACTGATAAAAAAGGGATTTATTGTAACAACTCAAGTTTAAAAAATATTGCTAAGACTGACAATAAGTAAAAGCACCCATTTATATTAGTTCTGCTA
>JAQIWX010000230.1:0-21644 GCA_034696785.1 Lepidocyrtus cyaneus | reverse complement strand
CCGTTCTTGAGTTATCGTGGTAACCAGATTTCACTGTTACATTATCAAGGACTGTCTCTGACGAGACAGGTAATAAAGTAATTAAAATTGTTCTTATTCTTTCCCCATTCATGTTGACTCTACGTATATTATAATTACAATTTTATCAAGCATGACGTTCGTACAGCCTTCCAAATCTGAAACCTGTTTGATCTACCTGTCCTAAATGAAGGCGTGTGTGGCGGCGGATGAAACGTAAATGAAAACGTTATCATTTCATCGACTATATTACCGTCATAATTTAAACGGATAGCAAAATTTTTCCCTGCAGCAGCCAGTCGTATGGAAGCTTTCAGAATTGAGCCGTTGTATTCGGTACAAAACAAACGGATTTGGAGCTGTTTTGAGCTTCCCTGAATATTTTACAAACCTTACCTGTCTCCCTGGGTCAAAGGATGTTGGAGGAAAATACCCTCTTACTATCATTGAACTGTCGGTTGGTCCAACTCTGGAGGAGTGGGAACTTTTACTGGGATCCGATCAAATCCCAGCTAACCCTCCCAATTAGAAATGAAAAGGGTCGAAGGAATTTAAAACTGAAATGCCATCTCCACTTTTGTTTAACAGCCGCAATCCTACTTCAAATCATGCAGTATGTCTACAGCCAAAATGGGAAGCGTTCCGTTTACCTGGCCATGGAGGTGGGGAATGCTTGGATCCCCCTGGGAATATCCACCTTGTTCCTACAATCAACCTTGAAACGGGGAAACGACCTGGTCAACTACATCAACGGCCTACTCCATTTCCATCAACTGTACAAAGCTCCAGGAACTGGGATGAAGAAAGACAGAATGAAGCTGATTGACCTGTTAGGCCTACTCACAGCTCAGGCGGGATTTTCCACTGGAATATTTCTCCCCATCATGGCCGCATTCATTCTACACTGGAACAATTCATGCAAACCTTCGCTATTGGGATATTGGCTGCTGGAGGAATGTCAAAATGGCAAAGTGGCAAACTATTTTGGCAAGGCTATTCTGCTTCTTTTCAATTACTTCATTTGGGCATATGGAACTTCCATACTGGCATTTGTTGCGGGGGTGGTCACAATCATGTGTGTTGGAAGTCTGCGACGCGGCATCCAAAAGTAAGCTAAAAGTCAATTCATTATAATAAAAAATCCTGTCCTGTCGATAAAATACGTAATCAAGTTAACCTATCAATTTGGTTAGGTTCCGGGGGAAATGTGAGACTGGTAGGATGAGACCCACTGAAACGTTCCAGATGTACAGACATCTCCAGCTCCTGGTCAAACTAGGGAATGGGATCACTTCTGGGATGATCATCACCGTCATTATAACGGCAGCCATCATGATCTCTTCACTTTCTCTGGTGATCCTGGTCCGACTACAATGGTCGATGGAAAACCTGCTGATGCTTCTCATCTTCTCAGTCTATTCTGTGGATTCCCTCATGATGCTAATCATATGTCTAGGAGGAATGGCTGGAGTTCATGGGGAATCCAAAAGGGTTATTAGAGCTCTCAAATCACATGAATACCTTTTCAAATATTCGGCAAGGGAAAGAAGGTTGCAGACGAGGTTCAGAAGGTCCTGCAGAATCATCAGGATTCACTTTGGGGACTGTAATTTCATAGAGGAGTTGACCCCGCTGAATTGCTTCTGCTTTTCAAATTCTTTGAGCGTTCAGTTCCTTTGTTTGGGAATGTAGATTAATATTAATTATGCCAAATAAATGTTAACCTTAATTAAGATTTCAATTGGAATTCGGCAAATTCGGAATGCATACGTTTTGTTGAAACCATCTGTCATATTCTGACATGTCATAAAACCATTTTGTTTCCCAAATTACGCCATATAAAATGCTCTAATCATATCACTACTGGCCAAACCCATTAAGCAAGCATAAAAAGAGAACGAGACTTGTTTGCATTTGTATCATCATCATCATCAACGTCATCTTCACAAACCCCATTTGCCATTCTCCCCACTTCCATCTAGCTGCCACTTACCAGGTGAAAGCAGATGGCTTTCCTCTCTGATGACCGATGTGTGCCCATCATTTGTTGTTCACGGACCTTTACCCACTTAGTCATGGTGTGGCGGTGGAGCTGACAATGTCAGAGGTTTATTGATTAGGTAAACATATGCTTTAAAAAAAATTCGTGCTGCGAATAAAATGAGAAACAGGTTTAACATGAGTATCGATTCGATAGTGGCGTGTGCTCCAGCTAGAAGCGCTCTCCAGTTGTTGTTGTGCTAGTAAAATAAGAAGTTTTATGAACAGTTGGATGATAGTTGAGTATCAATTTTTTTCTGTCAGTTTTTTTGCACATTTTTTTACTGAAATGTACATAAATGGGTGTATATAGGAAAGTGCGAGGAGAAAGTTGTCTCACATGACTAAATAATGTCTCCATTTTTCGCAATAATAATATTCTTGTAGCTTCGTGTTCATGGTTGTCCTTCAACTATCTAGTAAGTGAAATTAAAATGCTGTGTCGTCCTCCTCACTTGATCATACGAACACGAACGTGTAAATGTTGGCATTAGACATGCCTTGCCAAATTAGTGTTGCAGTGAAGGTAAATAGGTATGCATGGCTTGAGAGTGAAATGGATAGAGGGAAGAAACTGCTCTGGTGGTTTGGTCAGCCTGAAAGCTCAATTTAAGTTCAACACGCAATGAGCAAAAGACTTTCTCTTACGAGTTTTTTTTTTGCATGAGTTATTTTTAATGTTAGAGAACGTCATCGACTTTTGAAATTTGTGGCAAGCACATCACTGACATTTTGAGATTTGAAAGTAATGCCGTCATCGAGTTTTATGAGAGTTTGAATACATTACGTCATCGATTTTTTAAGCACACCAGTTCTTCAAACCATACACCTGAGACGAAGAAGAAAGTTGTATAAAAAGTCGGAACAGCCATCATTCCGAATCAGTCAGTTTTCAAATTTCTGAATCCCGGTGTTAACTTTTAAAGAATATTTGGATAATCTTACAATTAGAGAGCTATGCCTATACCCGGTGGAGTCTACGCCCTCCAACAATCCCTCAGCTTTTACCCCGCCGGCCATCGAGATTCCCGTCGAAGAAGTAATTCCCTCAGTCCGGCTCCTCCTTGCCACCACGAGGATGATTCCAAATACGAAGAGTATAAACGGGCCCAGAAGCATTTCTCGGAGAACCTTAAAGTGACCATGTCATTCTATCAAGGAATGATCCCATCCACTCTCAATAACCTAACTGGGGCTTTGGTCTTGGAAGCTAAGAAAGAAATTGTGCATAGCGGAATGTTCATTTTACTGAAGGGTCTCTCGATTCCCCCAAAGAGGCCCCGTTTGAGAGCAACCGGAACCGTTGGAGGCGGTTCTTCAAAGAAACAAGTTACTTCACTGAAATTCACAATCCTCGGACATGTCTCTGGACAAGATGAGGAAATAGTTGTGGAGGCGGGGTCGAAGGAAACCTATCCATTGGAGTTGGAACTACCGCAATCTTGGGAGGATTTGCCCCAGCCAATTGCAACATCTGATGGGAAGCTGCACTACCATCTCCAGGCCTTCATGACCACAAGCAAAGGACGGCATGTGAAAGTTGGGGAGACCTACCTCCAATACCAAGGGTACTATGACCTCCGGGTCAATTCCGAAGAAACTCAGAAGCCGATAAGGATCGATCAGCACGTCCAGTCCAAGCGGTCGTATTTGGGATTGGGGAGAAAGAAAACGGTGGATATGGAGCTTTCTGTAGAGAAACGCGGATTTCTGCCTCAAGAGCATATTAACTTCTTGGTGATCGGAAGGGGTCACGATAACAAGACCGTGGTCCAGTTAGAGTGCAAAGTGGAGTTGCTTCAAAAAGTTTGGTATCAAGTCATGTCCAACGTGGGGAAGCGAATGTCGGTTAAAATGAAAGTAAACTTGATTGCTTTCACTTCTGCGAACAGGCTGTTAGTGGAGCCTGGAAAGGAAGTGGTTTGGGAAGGAAGTCTACAGATACCACCGGATCTGACCCCAACATACAAGTTCGACTTTATGAATAGCATTAGCTACACATTGAGAGCAAGCTTTGCCTTAAATGGAGATAAAGAGGGGAAGGTCACGGGGGAAGCTCCAGTTTACATTGGAACCGGAAGTGGTATTGAAGAAAATAAAATGGAAGGAGGGGGATATGGGGTGAGTGGTGCTGGACCGTATTGCAGACCAACCATTTCAGTTGATGAGGAGGAAGACGACAATTCTCCAAGTAGATTTGATGCGGGTGTTCCTCTCCGCCCTTCCCAGTCAATGTCATTTGCACCCACCAGAGGAAGGGCTGGATCGATGTCTTCAGTGGAGTCATTTCATAGTCGAGTGTCTGGTGCATCAGCCTCATCTTCTCTGTTTAGGATGCCTCCAAGCTACTCCCAACTTTCTTCGAGGAGACCTAGTCGTGAAACATGTAAATCACATAATATTTTAAGCATTTTAATTTCCCCATCTATTTAACTGATTTTTTTCATAGTCCTTTAACAATGGTAAAAAATAATTTTTGAAATTCTATTTCTTTCAGTACCACCAGCCTACTGTGAGCTAGAGTTGCAAGAGAAATGTACCATTCGTGAAAGTCAAGAGGATGGCAATGACGACCAGTGTGGGGTCGGGAACTGTAATGAAGATGAAAATGAAACCACTAACCCAATCCAAGAGAGCAGTGTGGATGCTGCTGATTTAAGACAATAAAAATCCGGATTTGGAATGAGTCATGATAATGATATGAGAGAAAGTGGTACTAAATGATGTGGAAATTGTATGGTCCTTGTGCTGGTTTTCTTCTGTCATCAAGAAATGAAACTAGTTTAATTTACTGTGTATTATAAATGCCAAACTTGCTATTTAATTTTCAATAAATTAAGCTTTACCGCAATCACATTTTTATTGACAATCTTCCAAGAAAAATTAAAAATACTATTTTGCGTAAATAAAAATAAATACTTTTTTTAAACATATTATCCGACTTTCACCATATTTCAAACATTTTTAATTGGTTATACATCTTTCTTTTTAAATAAATTTTTGATCTCCCAATTTAAAATAACTTAACCTTAGTTTCACTTAACAGCTTCACTACCCATTCCCCACACAGCACCACAACTGAAACCGCAAGCACTCCACCAAGCATGAAAAACATCCCCTGCAGCATCTTCAAAGACAACGGCACATTTTCCTCCTCCTCCTTACTCGTCTCTAGATTCCTCGTTTCCGACAAATGATAATACTTATTTGGATGCCCCCTCTTGCCCACTGCCTTCAGTCGTTTATAATTTTTTAAGAGAAACGCCCTATTCGAAACCACAGTCTCATATTCCCACAGTTTCCTAAAAATCCCGGATTCATAAAAGTAGGACAAGAATCTGGAGAAAACTGGGAGGAGAAAGTTATCGGACACGACACACGGCTTAATCAACATTAAACCGGGAACTTCCACGAACTTTGAGTTTGCTACGTCGGAGGTCAGCGCTTTCAAGGTGAAGATGAATGGGTGGACTTTCTCATATTCATCGACTATCGCGAAGTTCTTTGTTGGTCCAATTTCCATATTTTTGGTATTGTTTCTCTTTTTCCGGGACATTCCTTTGGACAACATGTTCACCAAATAATTTGACATCCCTTTTTCATCATATCGAAGCTTGCTCTTTAAAAGCTGATACTCCTCAGCCAACTTATCCACTGAACTCTCTAAATGTTCCAACAACGGAGAACGCTTTATTCCCGTGTCCTGTCGGTTGCTTGAAAAGGTCACCAAATTTTCCTCCGTCTTCACCAACTCCTTCAAATCCTTGGGCCAAGTTACATCCCCATCCTTGGTCAAAATTGAGGCAACCTTTCCATTATAAGCATTGGATAAAATGAGGACAGCCGAAATCCACAGCAGCCAACAGAACCCGGTTGAAAGATTCGAGCAAATTGGTTTTATCTGTTGGTTCATCGCAGCGGAAATCAGAGAAAGCCAAATGTATTCCGCGATGCCCCAAAAACTTAAAACCTTAAATGATTCCTGCTGATCAATTAAAGAAAACAGCAGCATTGACAAAGCCAATGTGACTCCAGAAATCAAAATCATTAGCCATGTCACCCAATCAAAAATCTGAATGAATGCCGTCGCATCAAAAGCTGGCTTCTCTCGTATGGACACAAACCAATACGGAGAAAATATGACCCCATGTGAAAGCCACTTTTTGGAAGTAGATCTCATCAGCTCAATATTTGCAGTGCTGATACTCCTCCTGAATGTTACATAACCTTTCACTTTGGCTTTGTTATTCTCCCAGCTTTTGAAAGTGTAGTTAAGGCGCTTGCTCAGCTCCTCGTGTATGCATGGGCTGAAGAGGACATCCTGTGTCCAACTGGCTTTCACATTCCCGATGAAACTGTCGCATCTTAAATTTTCCAGGAGATGGGGAGTAACCATAAATGGGGTTTTAATGAATAGCCCGTTAAGATTCACGTGGATGATCCGCCAACGTTGTCCAATTTGAGAAAGCGTTTGAATTCTTCTTGAAGGGAAATATTCTGTTGTACTGGAATGTGGACAGGTGATGCAGGCCAAGTATAAGTCCTTCAAGGAGACTATTCCAATTACCGGCCTTTTGATAAACGTCTTTAGTAACTGTTCACCGAGAAAGTGTTCCCTGTTTCGTAGCCCTTTCCTATTCGAGATTTTTGATTCCTCGAAAAGTAAAACATAGTTGGGGCTTTCACCGGAAGCTTGGGCTTGATTGATTTTCCGCAAGACAACTTCTGTTGTGGCATCCTTTCCCAAATTGTGTGTGAGATAAGAGGAAACAAAGCAGAAGGAAAACTTTCGGAAAAGGTGGTGATTTGAATGATTACCATCGTCGGTTTCGATTGAGAACGCTGCATAATAATGGAACTGAGTTTGTACAGCGTTTACTGATAAGTCGTTCAAACGCTTGGTTGGCTTCTGCAGGAGGTGCAGTTTCAAATGGCAATTTTCAAAGTGCGCCAAGAAATGTCCGACATTTTTACTGACGGCAGTAGATTCCAGGAAAAATGTTAAGAATGAAAGGAGAAGTATAACTAGCTTTATACTTGGGAACATATTTAAGCTTTAATGCAGTTCTGATTGTGAGTTGAAAATGAGTGAAAACTTTAGGTTTGCATAAGTGAAACACAGACACAGACATACTTATAAATGTACGCATAAGAAACAAACACGATATATAATTATTATGCTTTGTGTTTTTGAATAAAAACTACCCAGTTGTTTTCTTTTATTATAGGTATATTTCTAAACAGTTTTGTCCAAGTGGAGTGTTCGGACAAAAAAGGTGTTTGATAATCGTTTTTTTCTATTCACAAAAAGTTTTATCAAGTTAAGTTAAATTGGTTTGAATTGATGGCCATTTCACAATGAAACATATAGTGAGTAGTTTAAGTATGAATTAAAATTAACTGTTAGGCAAGTATATTAATGCTACGTTTCAATGAAGAAGTTATTCATTATTATATTAATATTATTATTATTAATTCATTCATTCATTCATTATTAATTCATTATTAACTTGCAGCGTAGCTTTGCAAGTTATTAAGAATATCTGGTCCGACTGTCTGTCCGTCCGCAGGATATCTCGAGAACGGCTGCGAATTTTTCAATTCTGATTTCGCTTGCATGCTTTTATGCAACCTCCGCAGTAAATCCGTATTCACCTGTAATTAGGTTCTACGCTACCTTCCAAACGTCATCAGCATTCTGAAAGTCCCTCTCACAAGAGCTTTCATAAATGCCAACACGCTATTCCTCCCGATGACAAAATCCTTCCCAAAACATAGCTCTAGGGGTCTGCACGATCTGTGGAACTTCTTCATTATCTTGTTCTCCCCCGAGGATCCCCACTTATTATCTTGCAGCGTAGCTTTGCAAGATATTAAGAATGTCTGGTCCGACTGTCTGTCCGTCCGCAGGATATCTCGAGAACGGCTGCGAATTTTTCAATTCTGATTTCGACAATAGATATCCATATCTTTGACAAGTTCGAAGATGGGCTAAGGGCTATGTAGGTCAACCGGAAGGTCAAGGTCAAACTTTTTTCATATAATTAACCCATATCAAATGGGGTGTCATTCGAAAGCTAATCATGCGCTGACTTCAATGAGACTAAAATTAACTATTTATATTATAACCGTCTTCTACGCTGCAAGTTATGTTAATAGTGTTTTTGACTGTTTATTTGTGTATTAGGTAATTTTCTTTAATGCAGTTTTTATTTTTACCGATTTTGCTTACTGTAACCTTACGTTGACCTACCTCTTTAATTTAAATATAGCTTCTCCCAGAAATACGGAAAGTGAAAGTAACAGCAATGCCCCATGTATGATGAAAATCACAAATAGCATCTTGAAAGACAGCGGTTGATTTTCATCAGTGTCCCTAACAGATTGAAAGTTTAGGGATTCCGACAAATGAAAATACTTTCTCGGATTCTCCAGCACAAAAGATAAATTTTGAACAAACTTTGACATTACTATATTCATGTTGAACAAATATGACCTTCTCGACAGCACAACCTCATACTCCCACATTTTACTGATAACACCGGACTCATAAAAATGGGAGTAGGCTTGGGAGAAAGCCGGCTGGAATATGTTATTGGAAACGACGCATGTCTGAATTAGCATTGTGCCTGGAAGTGGGATCAACTTTGAGTGAACGGTATTCTTTGAGAATATTTTCAGAATAAAAATGATCACTTGAAGCCTTTCAGTAGTATCCGCCAATCCATACCCATTTCCTGTAGTAAAACTATCCGGTTTTGCCCTAATGGCGGAGAGAATGGCTTGGTGCGCAACTTTGGGTAGTCCATCCTTCAATACGTTTTTGAGCAGAAACTGCAATAAGCTGTCATCATAAAGACGGACTTTCTCTTTTAACGGGGTTTGCATATCCACATCCTGGAATTTGATCTGCCTCATTTGTAGGGTTTCTAATAGGGTTGAATATTTTTTACCAGCTTTCGTGCTTGTCTGAAAAGTAAGCAAGGTGGTTTCACTTCTGAGGAATTCTTGCAAATTACGAGGCCATGCCATGTCAGCTTCCTTAGTAAAGACGGAGACAATTTTACCATTGTATGCATTCGTCAAAATTAGCATGGCCCAGAGCCATAAAACCCAACAAAGGTGAACCGATTTTCTAGAGCAGTTCAGACTTGTCTGCTGACTGAAAACTGGGGCAATGAGAGGCAACCAAGTATTTCCTATCTTGCACATTAAGCTTTGATAATCCACCTTGTTGGAATCATCAGTGGAGTAATTTGCAATCAATAAGAAAAATAGGAGCAGTCCGGTGGCAACTAGCATTGACCATGTCAGGATATCGAAGGGGTAGAAGATTGCTGCAGCGTTAATGAACGACGGTCTTTTCCTCACTGATACATAGTACATTGGAGAGAATTTCACTCCATGTGGGATCCAACTTCTTCTAGAAGCCTTGACTTGTCTAATGTTCGTTGAACTTACGTACGCTTTACAAGAAGCTGTTCCTCCAACCGTAACCGCTTTCTTGGTTGTGGGAATAAACGTGTAGTTCAGACGTTGGCTTAGCTCCTCGTGTAAACAGGGGTCGAAGATGAAGTCGTGAACCCAACTGGCTTTCCCTTTCCCAAAAAATCTGTTGCAGTTGAGCTTTCTCCCCTGTTTTGGGGAAGGAAGTCGTAGTTTGATGAACAGTCCGTTAAAGTTAGAATGCGCCTTTCTCCAAAACTGTTGTATTTCTGGAAGGGAAAGTGCGTTAGTGAAGTAATTTACTGTTGAATATTGAGATATATATTGAGAACTTCCTCCTGCCACAGATGTCCATAGACATGTGATGCAGACTACATAAAGACCTGTAAATGCTTCTATTCCGAGTATTGGACGTTTTGCAAAGGTAGTTAGGAGTTCATTACTAAAGAAAGTATGTCTCTGTGTGAGACCACGCTTAGTTGCAATTTTGGATTGCTCGAAAAATACGAAATAGTCTGGATTTTCATTTAGGGATTCTGCGCGATAAAGCCTCTGTAAAACAACTGAAGCTGTTGCTTCATCCCCCACGTTGTTTACAATGAAGGAGTGAACTAAGCAGGTTAAATGTTTTCGCGTAAAATGATGGTTAGAATAACTATTTTTAGTCTGGATTGAGAAGGATGCCGACTCTAGAAAATGGTTTTGTAATGTCCTTTCGGAGGAAAAATCTAATTGACTTGGCTTATTTGTATCGTGTATGCGGTATAACTTCAGATGACAATTTTTAAAATTATTCAAAACTTCCTGGACACTTTTACCGATTGGAATGAGATCGGCTAAAGAGAACCCGATAGCAATTAAAAGAAAGATAAATGATTGCAACATTGTAATAAATTTGCACTGTTTTTGTGATCGGCCTAAGGAATGAAATGCCTGATGGCAATGTACGATGGAGAATTTTACGAACAATTTAAAATGGTTACAACCAATTTTACTGAATTCATAACGTATGCTTGATTGCCCGTGCTTAAAAATTACTACACGTGCCAGAAGGGCAATATTCCTAAACAATGGAAGACATTTATGCAACAGCCAAAAAACTATTGGAATATTCTCACCATTCTTCTTCACCCACTCACAAACATCAATTGTATTAAACACGTAGAACGAAACAGTAAATCTAGCAAATTATGTTTTCTCATTTACATGCCATTTGTAGAGGGCATACATTTTGTTCCTACCCATGTACATAAAAACGTTACAATTTACAAATGCCAATCTTACTTAAAAAGTTAAATGCATCTTATTGCAATACCATGTGGCGCCAGTTACGACACGAGGATATTAACCAAGGATAAGTTTAATTTTAAACAATAGTGTCTAATACCAATTTCTTGTAATCGTTGGCGGGCCACTTGTCGTCGGACTTAGAATGTCGGTAAGCAGACAAAAGCTTATTATAGAATTAGGTATTAAGTCGATCATCATGATTCGTGAAATAAATAAAACTTTATTACACAACGATACGTACTAACTACATGCTTACAAGCAATAAATAATTTGCGCTATTTGTTTCCATTTATTTCATAATCATGTTTATATTTTCAGTTATGAGCAGCTATTTTAAACATCCATACTGGTATTGAACATGGATTAATGTACAAAAGCCCCAACTATGTAAAGTGCGTGAATGATCCCCGGAACGAAGCCTAACAAGGTAAGGAGAATGTTGAGCAGCAGGTCACAGCTTATACCGGTAAGTAAGAGGACCGGCAAGGGAGGGAAAAGGAAGCAGAAAATGAGCAGGCAGAGGTCCCCAACCGTGACCATTTTCTGGAGGAGCATAAAATAAAATACAGGAATGACTTAATTGTGGTGTAAAGATTTTTTTGCTAAAGCCTTACAACCAACGTTGTATTCATGCTGATGCTTGTTGTTATATTTTTTCTTACGTAGTTTTTAAATAGATTCCACAGACGAGCAAACAAGATGATAAAAGTGGGCCTTGGCTTTAGTCTGAATTCTATTTTCTGGAAGTGATATTCTGTTTCATCAGGATTTTAACGCTTTGGGGGAAGTGGCAGGGAGATTGTAAATAATCATATTTATGTTCGAAATCCTTTTTCTCTAGATCAAAAAATGGCATGCACAATTTTCTTCATTAGATAGTTTAGTAAATTTTTCTGTCCATTTTACGTAGGCAACAACTTGGAACGGAACAGTCGTGTCATAATCGTTATCAGAACTTTCCCTGCCTCATTTCCTGTCGTAGGACTAGCAGTATTGCAAAATAAAAGCGTTTGTGCTGTATCTACCCAAGACCGCCACGTGCAAGAGACATGGGTTATATATATTGTATGTTTTCCTATATGAAAGACTAGGCAAATTTTGTAATTACTAAGTTTTTATTAGTTTCATTTCACCCCACACATACAACTCATCCATACAAACTTGCATGTACAATTCAAAAGAGAAAACTAGCTCTCTGCTCATTTATTATTATTTTATTGAAATGCATATACCCGCTTATCCCCTCTGATCAACCTATTCCACAAGAACTCCACAAGAAATACAAGCGGAGCAGGGACAAGTGCAACTGCAGTTAGCTTAATGATTCCCATGAACCGCTCATCAATTGACATGACCTGCACGACTTTTTCAGCCCCCCATATCTCCATCTGGAATAGCATCTCTCCCCGCAAGTTTTCCCTCTTCTGCAGTCCATTGTAAAACTCCCGGATCCCACTCTCATGCAACAGGATATCCATCACCCTTCGAATTTCGTTTTGTGCGATGGACTGGATAAAGAAGTAATTGTATTCATTTCCATAAAACTTCGGAATTATGTTGCAGACCAGGCTGCCATTTTCCACTCGAGCCATAAGAAATTTGGCGAACTGTATCATCATTTTTTGTTTGGTATGCTGATGAGCAATCCTGGGAACAATTAGCTTCGTCATTGATTTCGCATCCCAAAATGTGCTGTCCAACTCTTTGCTCGTGTTGTAGTCCTCAGTATAGATAGGCTCCTCCCAGTATCTCTGCGCAGTGATGTTTTCCTTGAATGACTCGTATTTCAAATCCAGTACCAAAAATCTGGAGTACAATTCTTTCGCCAAACTTTCCATGTCAAGTATGCCCTTTCTATTGATGGGATATGAGTTCAACCTAATCTTGTAGTTTTGTTGGAGGAGCTCCGACAAGGTCTGAGGAACATACTGGGATGGAGGCGATATCATTTTTTCTGTCATTACAGAAGTATAAATGAAGCTCAGGAGGAATGTCACCGTCACCATCAGAACCCTCATTAGTGTGGATTTGGATGCGCCTTGCTGTAGAAATATCGCGATCATTTCTAGAATGGCCTCTTCAATGGACTTCACCTTGGAGGGGAGGTTTCCCCAAGAGGTAATTAGAAGATATGCCGCTGATATAAGGAACGTGCCTACTGTCCCCAGCCAACCAAGGTTATCAAAAGGCTCCCCCAAAATTTTCAGAACGGACCAAGTACTGAAGCTCGGTTTTTCCTCGCAATACGCCAACATTAAAAGTGTCTGGCTGTTCCTTATAAACTCCCCAATCTCCAGGGACCAGAGGTTCAAAAAGCTATAAAAATTCTTGGAGGTAATCAAAGCTTTTGGGTAGACCACTTTCCAACTGTCGGGGGGAACTGTACCACCAAACGCTAGAGAGAAGTTGAGATGCTTGGTCATGGTGCTAAGAATAAATGGGGTTGTTTCGATGCACTCATCCTTTGTCTTCATTAAGTTTCGCTCGGGTTTGCAGCGTTTTCGATGGCCACTCCCGTGGTTATTGCTGATTTCTTGGATGTCCGCGATCACAAGCGGCTTGGAGAGAAAGACATTCCAAAATGAATTAGAGGGGGTAAATACGGGGATAAAGGAAGCTTGCAGCTTTTGATTGAACTTGGTTGTGAAGGGACTCGTGTTGGAGAAGATTGCCTCCTCAATAAGGCAATTTTGACTGCACGGATACAGCACACGAAAGATTTCCCTTCTCCGTCTCAGCACAATAATGAAGGAGAGGAGTGGAGCAGTGAATATGGGATTGTGTGTTATGCCCTGTTTTAAATCTAATTTTTTGTCGAATGTAAAGGTCAGCAGGATTACTGAGCCCGTCCGCAAGGAAATCTGCCTTTGACCTCCGGCATGAACCAGCCAATGACCCCAAACAATGAATGCGTGGATTTCGAAAGGCACATCGTAGTCCATATTGATTTGATCCGTGTCGGCGAGAATAATGGAACATGATCTGACTTCCGTTCTGGCTCTGGACTTTTCCGTGATAAACTGGCTGGTTGTATCGTAAGTAGCCGATTTAAAGGCAAGATGTTTCCTAAAATTGTTGGAAATCTCATTCAACCCAAATCCATTGTCGGTTATGACCCACGTGTAAAAAGGATTTGGGTTGTTTTGTTGGATCTGAGAATTTAGAAATTTATTTACTGATTCTGATTTTCTACGGGGATTTTGAAGGTGATTTCGGACCACGTAAATTGTAGCAAAGGGACACTTGGCTGGATCAGTTTGAAAGGAAAATTCGGTAAGAATGGCATTCTGTATCCCTCCCGAAAATATTAAAAGAATGAGAAGTAGCTTGTATTTGGCCATTTTCTGTTTTTATTCCAGCTTCCAACGAGCAGTTTTTATTGATATGTAACAGTTACCTTTACTGTTTTACAGTTGGCATTTAGGATGTCGACTGACAAAACTAAAGTGCTACCTATAGGTGGAAGATTCCATGAACGTGTTACATTAAACGATTACTCCATCAGTGATATTCAATTTTGGTAATTGTTTTTTTTGCTCATTTCCGGCTGTCTGCAAAGTGCGCCATGTTATGGCACAAACAGAATGGGTTACGAGTGAAGTAAATCGACTGGTTTATAGTTAGCTACCAGTACAGTTTGGATAACATTTTGCACTCGTGAAATTTTCCAAACTTTTATGCAACCTCCGCAGTAAATCCGTATTCACCTGTAATTAGGTTCTACGCTACCTTCCAAACGTCATCAGCATTCTGAAAGTCCCTCTCACAAGAGCTTTCATAAATGCCAGCACGCTATTCCTCCCGATGACAAAATCCTTCCCAAAACATAGCTTTAGGGGTCTGCACGATCTGTGGAACTTCTTCATTATCTTGTTCTCCCCCGAGGATCCCCACTTATTCCCCTTCCATGAGTTTATCGTCGTACCACCGTAGAAACAGAACACCTTCCCGATTTCCAAGATAAAACTCCAGAACAAGACCAACGACACGGTGCTACTTAGTATGGGCGCTTTTGCAAACAGGTGAAGAGTGCTCCAATTCTTAATCAAAATGTAGATCAGGAAAATGGAGCCCATCGTGACGAAGTAATGACAGAACATGATCATAATCCCAACCAGGCTGAGGAAATAAGCGTGAAGGACTTGGAATGAGCGGTAAACATTGCGGAGGTTTTCAGGTTCCCTTAAGGATTGATTACTGTAATAGCAACGTGGATTGGGTGCTTTCCGTCGTTCCCTTCCCAGGCGGAGCTCCCGTGTTATGATAAAGAGTACGTAAAAGACGTAAATAATTATGAACGTGTCAACCAGGATATAGCTTGTGCATAGCAAGGTCATTAAATATGTTTGGTACAATGTTAAGCTGAGGTACACCAGAATGGTGTAATTTTCTTCCGGAACCAGTTGGCCCAGGAAGATGAGGCCTCTGGAGTCAAATACTAAAGCGGCTACGATGAAGAAATATACAAAAATGGACCCAGCCCAATACATGATTATTATGCTGTCAAGAAACAGGTTTGGTTTGGCTTTCTCCCGGTCAAAATCCGGAAAGTGTTGATCTGCAAAAAAAAACTCACATTTAAATTGTAAATAGCAGTTAAAAGTTAAAATGTACTAAACTAAATACTATTTAGCTTACGCTGTAGCTTCCTCATGAAAACACAAAGTTGAGTTAGAAAGTTGGCCATTTGCTCGGCAAACCTGGAGATCACTACATAAGCCACATTCACGATGTTCACTCCTATCCAGCATGCAAAGGAAAGATGGAGTCGCTCATGATCTCCACTTCTGTAGTATCCAGCAACTGTGAAGAGTCCGGTGAACATGAAAGCTTCCATTAGAATAAATGAAAGGTTGAATAAGTGATTAAATTTCCGGCTGGATATTTTCGTTGTAAACCTCCCTTCCCACAGGGAGTACTGTAGGGGAGAGGTCCTAATTAAGCTGGAGAAAGCAGTGGCGTAGGAAAGCATTTTAAAAAGCCGATTACTGATCATTTTGGCTCAGCTTTATTTAATCCTTCGGACGAAATTTTTCTGAATTTTCGAATTTACTGGGAAAAGTGGAAAAAGTTTCCTTATCCCTTGGTTCTGATAATTATTAAATTAGATGTTAAGAAGTCTTATAAAATTCCAGAAAACTCAAAGACCAATGTTAACTTTAATGGTTGAATGAAAAAAATCAATGACTTTCATGGTTTCATTTACCAAAAGCAGCAGACGAATGGATTCAGATTTGCATATGCAAAATTCAGATAAATGTGAGCATAAATTTAAACATTCTTTTTATGCCATTTATACCATCAGTAAAATTTAAAGCTAATTGTTTACAGGCTAAACAATCAACCTCATTAATGACTAGTAATGACTAAAACCCAATTTTTCCTAATTTGTGATGTCATGAAAATAAATTGGAAACTAATGCGAGTGAGTATGCCACACGGCCATACATACATGAGTACTTCGAATGTGGTGGACATCTGTCTAATTATAAAATTGGTTGATTACCTATTTAGCGTTTCATTTTTAACAGCTTTCGGTTAGGTTAATGTAATGATCCAAAATCGAGTTGTTATTTAAAGCCCACATTATCCCATTTACCCCAAGTCAAGTGAACAATTCAGATCAGATTTAGTTGGCAGAATGGAGTAACGGTTTTCAAATTGAGGCAGGCTGGCAGGCATATCTACAATTGCTAGTGAAAATATATAAAAGTAGCGTAATCAAATGAAATGAGTACAAATTAGACAAATGAATCAGCAATCAACCGTCATTAATTACAAAAGCGATATTTACAACGTAACGGGCGCAAACGAACAATTTACAAAATACAATAGTCTCATAGTGCCCCTAAAATATGTCATATAACTAACTATCCTTTATCCGAATTGAAAATATTCTGACACGGCGGAACATGTCGTATAATAATGTACTGTCAATCCATCCTAAAATATTAATGGTAATTTAACTATGGATATTTTGCTACCGCAATCAATCTGGTACGATACAATATAGAAGACGCTTCATGTCTGGATGCTGCGGATGACTTAAATGATGGCAACCTATCAACCTCAGCTACCCTACTCGTGGCAAACCAACTCATTCCAGTTTGAAAAAATACGCAATTATTGCGAAACGTTTGAGGAAGTTTTTTATATAGCAATGTGTTATTTATTGTTGGATAATTATAGTTATTGATGGGTACCATGAACTCATGAACACATTTTAGAATTTAAACAATTTCCTCCTCATCAAATGCTAATAAAGCTTAAAAATATTATCTCTCTCTCCAATCATAATAAAAACAATGCATGCATGGTTAATGCTAATAATAATAATACTTTTAACTTGAACCTACCCACATTAAATCTGTTGAGCATGCATTCAGTTTCACGCTTTATGCCAAAGACGGTTGGGTGGATGGCTGGGGGTACGTGCCTGGGATTTAATTTTTCTTGGTCCAAGGTCCATCCACCGAATGTCACAGTCAATACAAAGAAGAAGAACAAATCAAAAATCTTATCAACACTATCATAATCATATCATGCTAATCCCATGTCTAATCTACAAATAGACAATTATTATTATTATTATTTTAATTTAAAATACAAAATGTTAATCCGGATTGTCGTCACTAACTTAAAGTGTCTGCGGATTCCCAAAAAAAAACTGTCAAGAAGTTATCAAATTAAAACAATTGACATAGCTCATCAAACACTTCTGCAGTCACAATAATGATGATTTCTTCAAGTGATGATGGCATTACTAGTGTTATCTGGTTTGGGCTTGATCACGCATTCATTGGCTGTCGTCTACCGTTCCAAAACTGATGGGGTATGAAAATGGGTACGAAATTGGAGAGAAACAATCATTTAATCCCAGTCAGTCGTTCGTTGACCACGAAAAATAATTTGTTTTATTTTAATTTTTGCGAGTCGGACCCCAACTTTTTTTATGGACCCACGGAAGGATAAGTTCCAGCAGAAGGGGCATGGCTCACTCAAGTCCCAGGAATCAGTTTTTGAAATTTCAGACGATGAGCCCAGCCCTACTACCTCCAGCAGTTCTATTGAAGACTCAACTTCCACCATTCCATATGTGTCTCCTTCAGATTCCCCACCCAGTTCACCTCCTTCGGATGGAGGTGGTTCGGACAGTATATCCCTGAGAAATTCAACAGGATTCTTCCATTCATCATCATCGCCCCTTTCATTTAAAAGATATGTTAGTAGGAGGCTTCCCATCCTGAGATGGCTGCCAGAGTACAAGATAAAAACGGATCTTGTCCAGGATGCGATTTCAGGGATGACCGTGGGGCTAACTGCGATACCCCAAAGTATGGCATATGCAAATGTGGCTGGCCTTTCACCAGAAGTAAGCAACGTTATACAAAAACTAATTTGTAATTTAAAAAAGTTAAGCACAATTTGAAACATAACGATATTTTGACAGTATGGGCTGTACTCATCCTTTGTATCCTGCTTTGTCTACTTACTCCTTGGCTCCTGCCGCCAAATGACAATTGGACCAACTTCCCTGATGGCCCTGCTCGTCTTCGAAACGTGTGGGGCGGACTTCCCAAGTTGTGTTGTGCTGGTAGGGTTTTGGGTCGGAGTGGGACAGCTCATCATGGGACTTCTAAAATTAGGTTTGGAAATCATTTTGCGACAAAATTGGCTGGCTATTCGATTCATTGATTAAACTTGCTGATTATAAAATTTTCTTTTAAAACAATCAGGAGCCGTAGTCAGTTTAATCTCCGATCCAGTAACAATTGGATTCGTTGCGGGATCCTCTTTCATCACATCCTCATCTCAACTCAAGAGCTTTTTTGGTCTGACTGGCTCAGGTGGAAAAGGCTTCATAGAGTACTGCAAAATAGCTTTCCAGAATATTGGAACTGCCAAAGTGGGGGATTCCTGTCTTGGCATCTCTTGTGTGATATTACTTCTGTTACTTAAGGTAAAGCTAATTAAAATTATTTTAGTATCATTCTTTACTTTGCATCGAATCTTACATTGCCCCAACGTAATGGATTATTCTTTTAAAAAAATTTAGAATCTGAAGGATTATGTCAAGCTCTCTTCGAAATCAAGAGCCACTCCATTCATTGCAAAGTTCCTGTGGTATATCTCAATAGGGAGGAACGCCATCGTCGTCATTTCCGCTTCAATCTTAGCAGCATCCCTTTCCAATCCCCCGTTTGCCTTAACAGGCACTGTGAAATCGGGACTTCCCCCTGTTCAACCTCCAAAATTTGTTTTGCCTGCTTCCCATTTTCCTTCTCGGAATGAGACCAACGATGGGGATCTCACCTTTTGGGAAACCTGGGATGAGCTGCGGACAGCGCCACTGATGATCGCTATCATATCGATTTTGCAAAATGTTGCGATCGGAAAGGCATTCGGGAGTGGGCAGAGTATTGATGCGACACAGGAAATGATTGCTCTGGGAATTTCTCACGTTTGCGCTAGCTTCTTTACGGCAATGCCAACAGCGGGATCTTTTACGAGGTCGGCTGTAAATGAAGCTAGTGGGGTGAAGAGCCCTATTGGTGGGGTATTCACAGGTAAAAAATTAAGAATAAAATTAAAATTCGACAGATGAAGATAATGCAATTAAGCTACTTTCTGAAAGTATTAATTCAACTAACTATTTTTTACTTATTTTCTTTTCAAGGCCTTCTTGTAATATTTGCTTTAAGTTTCTTGACCCGATGGTTTGCCTACATTCCGAAGGCGACCTTGGCTGCCGTCATCTTTTGCGCAGTGATCCCGATGATTGAGTACGAGTCAATTCTTCCAATGTGGAGGGTGTCAAGTAAGAAAATATTCTCAAATCTTAAATTGCCGAAACGAAATGCTTCCAGACAGAAGTTAAAGTACAAACTTAAATATATTTTTTATAGAACCAGACGTAATCACGACAGCGGTGACCTTCGTCGCCTCCTTGCTGCTCGGGATGGAATACGGCATTCTAATCGGAGTGGGGACCAGTCTCGTATTCTACATGATAAGACATGTTCGTCCCCGGATGACATGGTCAATCGAGGGAGTTCCGGAAGGCCCAATCAGAACCGCGGACAATAAAAAGCAGATTTCATCCAAAGCCTACATTTTGGTAAGTCCCGAGCAAGGTTTCATGTTTCCCAGCGTGGATGCGATCAGAAGTATGATTAACAAGTTGGCACTCAGACATCCCGATATCAAGATGATTGTTTTGGATTGCCGGAATATGATCTCGATGGACTTCACTGCTGCCGGGGCACTGTGTTCATTGGTGAAAGCTCTGCAGAAGTCGGGGAAGTCTTTGGTATTTGTGAGGTGTCAAGGGGAATGGGTGGAGATGATGCGGGCTGTGGGGCTAAAAGAGCCCCAGGTTTATAGTAGATTTGAAGAAATTAATAAAAATGCTATTTTGTAGTGAGTGTGGTGATGCATTATCGTCACTTTTAAAGATGTTGATCATTTAATTTTTTTTACATTCTATAGTTCTGAAATAGTCATATTAAAATAGCAAAGTACCAAAGTACGAGCAAATCGCCTAATTTCAAAGTAAGTAGGTAGCTGGAAAAAAGTTCGCAAAAGTTCATTGATTTGCTGGAATTTATTTTTGCAACTCAAAAAAAAAACTTTTCCAGATTGATTTCGTCGAATCCTCCTTATCATAAATTACATTTATCCTGCCCTGCTGCTGTGTAGTCCATGCTTGGTTTGCAAAAAGTAGAAAGTCTGTAGTAAAGTACTTAGCAAATTCCATGAAAACGGCTCTCTTCCATTCCATTCCAGGATTTCAAGCAGCAAAGCTTTTCAAGGCTATCTCACTTACAAGGACTTACTTGGAAAATGGCTTGATTAGCTGGAACGAAACTTTTACGAACTAAACTAATCAAACTTGCTTGTCGTCTTCTCCATTAAAGATGAACTGGATAAAATGTTTGATCCACTATATTTGCGCATTAATATTTGTCGTTACAAGGAAAACCCCTTTTATTTTACTGATGATGATGTCGTTCTATTGCACAAAACCATGTGACTGCGGCAGTTGCTGTATCATTCCATAACTTTCCACCTTTGCTTTGTCTAGTGACCACAGACAGCTTTCATCAACCAAGTTGGTCATTAATCTTGCTGTCGCTTTCAGTCCAAACGTTGAGATTGAGATTCCATGCATCCAGAATCCTAAGATGGACTACTTGGCTTTTCACATGGGGCACTGTGAGATTTTTCTCGGATTGCTGCTATTACTGCAACTTTCGTCTTGTCAATATTACTTGGAGGAGGACAAGCCCTGCGCAGTTTTCTCTTCAGGAATAAAGTTCATAGGGGAACAATTCAAATTAGGAGACGGATCTAAGTCAATCAATCTTGCGGAGGACTATCCGGCACCGTACTCATCAGGATGGAATACCTCGGGATTGATCACAGTAGCGGATGGCTACAAGTTGGAAGTCTGCAATGAACCGTATTTTCAAGGCACGTGTCAAACATTGGCCAATGGATCATATCACTTGACAAGCGTCCTAAATATATCAACCAATAGTTCCGCAAGCTGTGTCTGCCAAAAGGTAAGCGAAAACAAGAATCACATCGAAATTAAATTACATACTTAATCACTAATTATTACATTTCCAAACTTGCAGGTATGCAAATGCGCTGACATTTTCATGAAGAAAACGTCCTGTGCTCGAGCTTATCTTCATGGTGGGTGCAGAACATGCAATCCCACCTACATCGATATGGAAGGCTCGCGTGACTACTTTCCGGAAGATTTTGTTGGAAAAGTGGAAGCTCTCCGGTTGAGGAAAGGCTGCCATTTGACTCTGTATTCTGACGAAGATTTCGAAGGGAAA